>JAVGVS010000042.1:2286216-2301216 GCA_032718565.1 Distichodus sexfasciatus
TATATATACTGTATATATGTGTATATATATATACACAGTACTGTGCAAAAGTTTTAGGCAGGTGTGAAAAAATGCTGGAAACAAAGAATACTTTCAGAAATATAAATAATGATTGTTTATTTTTATCAATTTACAAAATGCAAATGAGCAAACAAAAGAAAAATCTAAATCAAATCAATATTTGGTGTTACTACCTTTTGCCTTCAAACCAGCATCAGTTCTTATAGGTACACTTGCACAAAGTCAGGGATTTTGTAGGATTATAGTCAGGTGTATGATTAACCAAACAGGTGCTAATGATCATCACGCGTCACACGTAGGTTGAAACACAGTCATTAACTGAAACAGAAACAGCTGTGTAGTAGGCTTAAAACTGGGTGAGGAACAGCCAAGGTGAGGTTGTGGAAGACAGTTTCATGTCATGGCAAGACTGAGCACAGCAACAAGACACAAGGTAGTTATACTGCATCAGCAAGGTCTCTCCCAGACAAAGATTTCAAAGCAGACTGGGGTTTCAAGATGTGCTGTTCAAGCTCTTTTGAAGAAGCACAAAGAAACGGGCAACGTTGAGGATCGTAGACGCAGTGGTCGGCCAAGGAAACTTAGTGCAGCAGATGAAAAACACAGGCTTATTACCCTTTGAAATCGGAAGATGTCCAGCAGTGCCATCAGCTCAGAACTGGCAGAAACCAGTGGGACCCAGGTACACCCATCTACTGTCCGGAGAAGTCTGGCCAGAAGTGGTCTTCATGGAAGAGTTGCAGCCAAAAAGCCATACCTTAGACGTGGAAACAAGGCCAAGCGACTCAAGTATGCACGAAAACATAGGAACTGGGGTGCAGAAAAATGGCAGCACATGCTCTGGACTGATGAGTCAAAATTTGAAATATTTGGCTGTAGCAGAAGGCAGTTTGTTCGTCGAAGGGCTGGAGAGCGGTACAATAATGAGTGTCTGCAGGCAACAGTAAAGCAAGGTGGAGGTTCCTTGAACGTTTGGGGCTGCATTTCTGCAAATGGAGTTGGAGATTTGGTCAGGATTAATGATGTTCTCAATGCTGAGAAATACAGGCAGATACTTATCCATCATGCAATACCATCAGGGAGGCGTATGATTGGCCCCAAATCAGGACAACCCACCTCAAAACATACAGCCAAAAGTCATTAAGAACTATCTTCATGTAAAGAAAACAAGAAGTCCTGGAAGTGGTATGGGCCTCACAGAGCCCTGATTCAACATCATCGAAAGTGTGTCTAGGATTACATGAAGACAGAAGGATGTGAGGAAGCTACATCCACAGAAGATCTGTGGTTGTCTTCCAAGATGTTTGGAACAACTTCCACAGTTTAGAAAGTTCTCTCAAAAACTGTGCTATGTACCTAGAAGAATTGCTGCTGTTTTTTGAAGGCAAAGGGTGGTCATAACTAAATATTGGATGTAGATTTCTCTTTTGTTCATTATTTTTTTATCACTAGGAGGTTTTTTTTGAGGCTTTTTGAAGTTTGTTCCTCTATCCAAAAATGTGTCTGTGCTGTTTTCTCTGTACAGGCTGTGTACTAAACAACGAAAACTTCTCAATGAAATGCAGAAAGCACAAGGTGGGATTGTTTTTCATGTTTGCCATGAACATTAAAAAAGACCTTTTTTTAATCCGATGTCACATGAGTAAATAGTTTATTCTTGTTTTTTTGTTAACCAAAACTAGGGATGCACGATGATGGCGGAATCACATCGAAATCGGACGATAATCATTTTTTTTTGTTTTTTTTTTTTAAGTCATCAGCATCGGGCCGATGCTTAGGCCATGTCCACACGTACACGGGTATTTCTGAAAATGGAGATCTTCTGTTTTATTTTAAAAATCGCGACCACACGAGCACACTTTCAAAAATATCTCCATCCACACGCAACAGCAAAAAAACGCTGTCAAAAGCATGCCTTGCATTGTAGATGAAAACCTAACGTAGACACAGCGCATACTGTGATGTCATATGAGTGGCGCACAGCGTTTTTCAGAATCTTCCTTTTTCTTGTCCACACCTAACCGCAGAAACGGGAGTTTTCAAAAACCACCGTTTTCACTGACCCAAAACGCCGTTTACGTGTGGACGAAAGGCGGAAACGCATAGAAAAACCTCCGTTTTCAGAAATGCCTGTGTACGTGTGGACATGGCCCTCGATTTGTCCAAATTCTGAGGTCTGATTTAATGCGGCTTGCACCTTCGGTCTTAAAATGCAAAATTCTGAGCTTGCAGTGGAGCGTTCGTAAGCAAAATCTCGTCTTTGCGCGCTCAGCTCTGCCTTTGCCTCACCTTGCGCATGAGCCATGTCCCGGCCACGTACTGACTGACGCACTTAATAGTTCGGAAGGTAAGGCGTTCTTATCGTACTTTTCTGTGCGGTAGCGTGCATCTCTGGAAATAGCCGGGGTTGTGTCTTTAACGGTTCTCTACGCACTAGGTAGTGCACATGGAGCGTCCCGCGCGTTACGGCGTTATTTATGTCTCGTCTTTTTGCGCTCGACTCCGCCTTCCTCATTTATCAGCATCGGCAAACATAAGCATGAAAAACATCGGCGTCGGCCTGTAACTCCGTTATCGTGCATCCCTAGATAAAACCTGAAACCTTCATTCACTTTCTGCCGGTTTCGTCCTGTTGATGCGCAACTTTTTTCCTTGTCCTAGAACAAATCCATCAAAGGCGTGTCGCACTACGAACACAACAGCAGGTGACAGAGGAAGACACTCCGGTCCAAGCCCTCTCCGCCGCCCTGCGGGATTAGAATAATCTCTGCCGTTCAGACTTGCGGATCGCGGTAGCCTGACGGAAGCGCCTCTCTGGAAGGCCCAGCACCCATCCACCTTAACGCTTTCTCTCTCTCTCTATTATCTCCAAACCCTGGACGAACACCCAGAGGGGCTTGAGACGGTTTGTTCTCACCGTAACCACCCCGTCGCAAACATCGAATTGCAGCTTCGCAGAGCTCCAGGCGTAAAGAGACGTCCTCTCGACCTCCGCCACGGCACAAAGGCAATGCATTAGCCCTTTTGGAACGGATTTCTTTAAGGCAGGTTCCGTTGTTAGGCCTGAGCTCTCAGCGCGCAGTATTTGTATGTTAATTTAAACGAAGTAAATGAATAGTCGCCTCATTTAATGGAATCTATAACATGCTTTTTGCAGCTTTGAGGGAAAGAAATCAGTGGGTTTTTACTTCATTCAATGTCATTTCACGCCCGGACCGCGACGAGATTGTCCGACCTTTTTGTTGTTGTTTTTTCAATCAAAAGGCGGATAGAGAGCGGGAGGAGAAGCTTTACGTGTATCGTTTCTTTTATGAAATATAAGTCGTTATCACAGACCTTTCTGTATATTTGTACATTTGTGAATATCGCTCTTTGTAAGACTGAAATGACTGGGAGCCGAGCGGAAGAGATGTAGACAAAAGCACTTTGTAAGTGATGGAAAAAAAAAACAAAAAAAAAAACCTGTTTATCCCCCAACCGGGCCAACTGTAGTTGTCATCACATGAATTTTTGCAACTGGTTTCTATTTTTTTGGCTCGGAGCCATCAGAAGTAACGTACCAGCGGGGAGAAAATCAACAGCGGTGTCGGTCCTATGCAATGCTGATGGGTGTGTGTTGATATACTTACTCCATCTTTACTTTAGGGTACTAAGTACCACTAGAAAGGGACCTAGATTCTATAAACAGGTCTCTTGACATTTTTTTCCGCATTGCGATGAAGCCGTTTCGCGTCATAAATGTTTGTCCTGTGCTCAACAAGTTCCTTTATGGCATAATACTCTTTGGGAGTAACCCGAAACGTGTTTTCATACTTAAAGATAATTATCTCGTTCTTAAATACTCCGAATTGGCCTGTGTCCCATGTCACATTTAGTACTTGTACGTTAACTTTACAAGTACGATCTTTTTGAACACACTCTTTGCTTTATTCTCACTGCTGCCATACTCATTTTTGTGGGATTACAGGCTTTGGTCGTAATGCGTCTCGAGAGCGGATTACAACTTGTGGATTCGTTGGAAGTTGGGGTTTGCGGTAGAAATGTTCGTACTCGTTCAGCGCCTCTGACACACAGTTCAGAACTATGCCAGTTGTAATAACCTGCTGATGTAGTTTTGTGTGTGTGTGTGTGTGTGTGTAAAGGGAAATGTTTAGACTGTACACCTGTATCAGTGTGTCCATTCTCTGTGCCATACTTCTCCGTGTTTGTTTGCCAGTCTGTATTTATGTGTTGCCAGCGTGTTACTGTAATTGGATTAGGCTTGTGAAGATCTGACCAACACTAAAACTGTTGGTGCTTTATATTATAACCGTGCGTCATGAAACGTACCAAAAGTTTCTTACTTTTTTTTTTTTTTTTTAATGTTTCATGTATGTTCAACTTATTCTCAGGGTAGAACCACAATGTCCATCATTTTTAATCCTTAAAGTTATTTATCCACATCGAAGAACAAGGACTAGATTCCAGTCTGTGCAAAATAATAAATTTGGCTTTTTTTATTTTCACAAACACACTGCTGTCATTCTGGTCTCATTTCTTTCCCACTTCTTAGTTCCAGGGACAGTCTTCCTGGAGCATCCTTGGATTATGGGTCTTACAGTTAACATTTAGCAGACATTGTTTGTTTATTTATTTATTTCCTCCCTGTCCCGTTGCATTAGACAAACACAGTGCGTGGTCTGATGGCCTTGTGTAGTCGGGGCAGATTTGTTCTGCAATGGAGGAGTGTGGAAATCTCCTCATAGTGGGCGTTGTAGATTTATTCCGACAGACAAAGCACATTAAGAATGGACAGGAAAGTGAACAACCCACACCACCAGCCAAAAGTTTGGACACACCTTCCCATTCAATGTTTTATTCTTTATTATCATGACTATGGACATTGTAGATTCTCACTGAAGGCATCAAACCTATGAATGAACACATATAGAATTATGTCGTAAACAAAAAGTGTGAAATAACCCAAAACGTTTAATATTTTAGATTCTTGAAAATAACCAGCCTCTGCTTTGATCACTGCTTTGCACACTCTTGGCATTCTCTCGATGAGCTTCATGAGGTAGTCACCTGAAATGGTTTTCCAACAGTCTTGAAGGAGTTCCCACAGATGCTGAGCACTTGTTGGCCCTTTTGCCTTCACTCTGCGGTCCATCTCATGCCTAACCATCTCGATAGGGTTTGGTCAGGTGACCAGGAGGAGGCCAGGCCGTCTGGCGCAGCACTCCATCACTCTCCTTCTGGGTCAAATAGCCCTAACACAGTTCATTCATAGTTTTGATGCCTTTAGTGAGAATCTACAATGTAAATAGTAATGAAAATAAAGAAAAAACAGTGAATGGGAAGGTGTGTCCAAACTTTTGACTGGTAGTGTAGAAGAGAAAAACAACACAACAAGAAGAACAACCACATCAAAAGGGGGAAAAAACAAAAAAAGAAAAGGAAAAGCAAAAACAAAACAAAAATACATTTAAAAAAAAAGACAAAACTTATGTAATACATAAAACAAAAAAGATGAATAAATAAAAAAATGAATGAAAACATCATATTATAACATGCACCCATGTACATACAATAATAATAACAATAACCATAATAACAATAAACATACTCCGCTAGCAGCCTCTGTGTGTGTGTGTGTGTGTGTGTGTGTGTGTGTGTGTGTGTGTGTGTGTGTGTGTGTGTGTGTGTGTGTGAGAGAGAGAACTGGTCTTATCAACCAAGCGAAGCTCTTCTTCAACGTTCTAAACCTAAACTGTTCAACCAGGTTACGTCCAGTATAAGTGTACTTTCATTTTTACACCGTCAGAGTACACAACAAAACCTGACATCTATCCGGAATCAAGAATACATGCACGATTACTGTTGAGTATTAGAGGTGTGAAACTTACGATAATCAGGTCCACGATTCGATATCTCGATGTATCCCGTCAATTTTGCTACGTTACTTCACGTTGCGTTTAGATTGGGCGTGGATCGTTCTTTTTATACCACTTTTTATGCCCGATACCGCTATTGTGAATTGGATCTCTGCCGTTATGATACAAATCTGATACAGTCCCCGGGTCTTTTTTCAATAGGACATAATGCTTTTAAAAATGTCTCAACCCACGACTGAGATTATTCTGTTATGCTTACGGAAATACTTGACAAACACTGTTTTCGTAACTAAAACAATGTAATAATGACGCACCCATATGTACATGCTGAATCATTTAATATGAAAATCACATCTCAAACATTTTTACGTTTAAACACCTGCAATTTTGCGATGGTCTCTAATCCTGCGGCGCTAGAGCCGTCAGAAACACAGAGATCACAAATGAGAGCGGGGGTTGTTAAGGGAATTAAACAGTATAACCGCACGTTTCTCGGGGTTGTAGTGTGTTGCGTTGCTTGTTTTGCTCATTGTTGTATCAGTATGTAAAAGTTAGCGTAATTGCATCATTTCCTGTTCATGTGAGCAGCCTTATGAAAGTGAGTGATTATTTGTCATTGTGAACACACCACAGCATAGCACACAGTGCACCACACCCGAATGTGACCTCTGCATTTAACCCATCCATGAAGGAGCATCGGGTGCTTGGGGATGGTACCTTGCTCATGAGTACCTCAGTAGTAACTTAACCAGGCCTGGACTTGCAACCTTCTGACCACGGGGTGAACACCCTACTGTTACGCCACCAACTGCCCCCATATGAGCTGACAGAAGAAATCAGCCAGTGGTCCACAGCTTGATCAGTGCCGATAAGTAACGTTCACATGTACGAGTCACCTCCACCTCCTAATTGCGGTCAGTCTCCGTCAAGCGTCTTGCTCAGGGACGTAAGGAAGTAGATTTTTGAACCCACGGCCTCTTGGTCCAGAGACCTGCATCCTACCCCTAGATCACCACCCCGGCGGCAGGTGATTATATCCGGGACCGTGACATGCAATCCAGTTTCACTACTGAAATCACTTTTTAAATGTTTTTTTCATTTTTTTCAAAACATTTCCAGATGTTTCAAAACATCCCCCAGGACGGAAGCAGTTGAAACCCTCTGGATTATATCATAATGACGTTGCTTGGTGATTTTCTGGCTAAAATTCTAGTTTTCTAGAACATCCCGGTAGTAACTGTGACTGCCCGATCCATGCCCAATCTGCGCGCAATGTGAAGTAACGTAGAAAAATCGTATCAAATGGAATCGTAGACCTAAGAATGGAATGGAATGGAATGGTGAGACCAATGAAGGTTCACACGTCTAGTGCAGGTCCAGTTTTGAACTTAAAGGCAAGTGTCAAGGTTGAGAATCTCATGCGGGCGACCACAGGAGCCAGTGCAGCGTCTGCCGTAGTGGTGAGAGTTGGGGCAACTGTAGACTAGTCTTAACAGCTGCATTCTGAACCAGCTGTAGTAGTCCAGTCACCTTCAAAGGGAGTCCAGCTCGTCAGTAACCGAGTAGCATCGGTGAGAAATGCTCCAGATTCCTGCACGTTTGCGACAAGTTGTGATCAGTAAATGACGCTTCCTTGTCTAATGTCACAAGAAGACATTCTTCTTTCTTTCTTCATGGGGGCTTTAATGGAGGTCTCAAAAAGTAATGGCATGGTTGTGATTTGGTGATGGAGACTCTTCGAGGTACAGAAGCTTGCTCAAAGGCCCAAAGGTGGCATTTCTCGCATGCGACGGTTGGTAGCGTAACGTTAGGGAGTTGGCCCTGTGATTGGACCGTTGTCGGTTCAAGTCCTCGTCTGGTAAAGGTACCTCTGAGGTGGTCATGAGCAAGGTACCGTCCCCAGGCGCTGCACATCAGCTGCCCACTGCTCCTTCACGGATGGGTCAAATACAGAGGTCACATTTGGCTCTGGTGCGCTGTGTGCTGTGCTGTGGTGCGTTCACGATGACATATAATCGCTCACTTTAATTCACTTTTTTGGAAGAGTTGAATTTGAACCTAAGACCCCAAAACCCAAGCATCAACATCCCGAAATACAGAACCGCTAAACATACAGACCACACGGGTTCCGGTTTGATAATTCACATTTAATCAATTGAACCCTACAGGAAGACAGTTGTATTGCAAAGACAGAACTGAACCAGAGTTCAAGGTGGTGGGATTGACAGTTCACTGACCAGGAATAAAAAAAAAAGACAACAAGCACAGGTTTGCAACACAAAAACGTTTTTGAAGACCTGCGTTTCCTCTTAACCTGAAAATAATAGCAAAAGCTGAGGGGCTTCTTTGTGTTTTAGCATCCGAAAAGGCCAAAGGTCAATAGTCATTCTTGACATCTCTCAACTGACCTGGTGTCAGAAACTTGGCACAAAATGCAATATGGAAGAAACGAGTGTTTGTGCTGATTGCTATAACATTTGTCTAGTCAAGAGGGTAATACTACAAAGTTTAACCACACTGTTCTTTTTTTCCCCATAGAACATCGTAAATCCATGCATCTGGGCAAGAAAACAACACACACACCGTCAAAAATAGTTCACCAATCATTTGTAAATCCTCAATTTTTTTGTCTTTTCAGGGCCTTACTAGTCAAATTCAGTTCTTCAACTGACAAAAATCCCAGATTCCGTTTGTTCTCAATGTTGAGTTCATCTGAAGAGCTGTTAAGGAAGACAGAAACACAGCAACGGCCTACAAATGCAACACGGTAAAAACAAAACAGTTATTACTTAGACTTCATTTTTAGCCCTAAGTGGTTTAGTAACAAGTATCTCCTTTTTGTTTTGCAACATTATGCAAGAATTTGTGCTACGGCAAAATAAATTCACATTACAACTTCTTTTTTTTTTAAACATCTTTGACATTTTTCCCTCCGGTAAAGATGCTCGATATTCATGCAGTTAATGACGGTGCACGTTTTACAAATTTCAACTCAATATACAAAAATATAGATACCAACAATTCGCTAAACAAGGGTAAAGAAAACAACACGCCTAATGAACACTATACATTGGCAAAAATACTTCTTTCCAACGACTGAATAACTATGTTTGATGATGAGGACTAGAGGCCAAAGTGCAGCCCACCAACCGTCTTCTAACTGACCCGATCTCAGCAGGAATATTTTTTAATGCGGTACAATATCTGGCGAGAGAAATCTGTGTCTGTAGTGTGTTTATTTCATACTGTCCTTCATGGAATCTGTTACTCAGAATCTTTCTTTGGAGTTGGTGGTAAAAGAAGGTCAATGAAACATCACTCAATTCAAATTTGTTTAGTGCATGTTAAGAAAATACAACACGTTTGTTGATGAAACTACAAAAAAGGGAGACCGCTGTCTGCCAACCAAATCTATTTTGTGTTGTAGCGTCAGTGAAAAAGCCAGATCATCCAACTGCGACGTTGCCGGTTGTGGTTTGGCACAAGCTTCCGATTTTTCTCTGTTGTCAAGTGAGGAAAATATGGAAGAAAATGCAGAACTACTTACAAATAAATTGAAAAAATATACTTCTGAATATAAGATCAAATAAATTAGATAAGTATGAAATAACAACGAAACACCTACTCCGTACACACACACAAAAAAACGTAAAAGTTCATGCACGCAAGTACACACGCACGCGCGCACACTAATTCTACTCGACAGCTCATGTACAATAAGTAGTTTGCTTCTCCCAGTCACATGGTCCAAAAACGATTCCCTTACTCCTAGGCGAATACGTCCTTGAACCACTTCCCGCCATTTTGTTCCACACATTCCCCGCAGTCCTATTTCCGTTGTCTTTTTTTGCGTCATGTATTGCTTTAAGGAATATGTTTTGGTCTAGCCCTAACCTTTTAGTCAGATCTGGCATTTAAGTGGTAACTTTTTTTCCTCCCATTGTGATCCATTTTACTGCAGTGGTGTCTACTAGCTAGTCTCCCAGCTTGCCTTCAGGAGTCTTTTTCACGTGTTCCACTGAGAACGTAAAGAGTAAGACAGTCTGTAACTGGTAAGGTAACTTTCCCCAAAAGTGCAATGGGCTCTCGGTCTCGAAGTGAGGCAACTCACTAGAATGAAGACACCAAACGCATGCAAAAATCAACATTGTTATTGACGCTGTTCACCTAGGTTTTTTTGTTTTTTTTGGGCTTTGTTTCTCTGTGAAATGTTTTTTTTTTGTCTATTTAACCGCGCTATTCGACTTGTATGGGCGTGGAAACACATCTATCATCCGACAAAGAAGGATCTAAACGCAGATTTCGATGGGGGTGGTGACCAGGATGCGGCTGTTGCTGGAGTTGTCCCTCGGCACTCGGTCGTAGCTGTTGGTGGACGACACGGAGCTGCTGGTGGACACCGAGGTAAAGTGATGAGTCATGGTGCCCGCCTCCGCCGCCCCGTTCTTCACACCTCCCGCCGCTGGTGACAGTGTCTGCTGCTTCATGCGGTCTGCCAGGAGCTCCTCTTCCTCAGAAGACGAGGTGCGAGTCCCCTGATGGTGTCCACCGCCCCCTTCTCCATCCAGCATCCAGCGGTTGCTGAAGTGGAGGAACACCTCCTTGACGGAGCATCGCTGTTCTTGCTCCAGAGCCAGCAGCTTGCGGAACATGCGGAGCGCCTCGTCGCTGAAGCGCCGCCACTGCGAGGGAACGGCGGCCGTCCGTCGCCGCTGCCAGCGCACAAATTCCTCGTAGAAGGTGTCAGAGGGCATGGCCTTCTCCCAAGGGAAGTTGCCGGTGAGCATGCAGAAGAGGAGGACGCCGAAGGCCCACACGTCCGTGCTGTAGTCCACGCAGAAGCCCTCGTGCTTAGTGGTGTCGCACAGCTCCGGCGCAGTGTAGGGGATGGTGCCGCTGACGCGCTTCACCGGGGAGCCGGCACGCCGCGTCATCCCGAAGTCGGACAGCTTGACCTTGCGGCACTCCTTGTCGAAGATCAGGATGTTCTCAGGCTTGATGTCTCGGTGGACCAGCTTCTTGCAGTGGAGGTAGTCCAAGGCAATGGCCACCTGGTGCACACAACGCTTGGCCACCGCTTCCGGAAGACCCACCTGGATGAGGGTACAAAGAAGACGTTATTCTTGAGGAGGTTATGGTTGAAATACTTGTTTGAAAAATGACAGATTTTGGAAAGGAGCAATTACCTGTGGAGGGATGATGTCAAAGAGATCTCCTGCTAGAGCGTACTCCTGTGCGAAGACGTAGTAGTCCTCTGTCTCGAAGGCGATCCCAAACATGCTGATGATAAACGGACAGGGGGAAAGGTAGAGGGAGATACTGTACTCTCTCAGAAAGCTCTTTAACTTGGTGGTTTTCTTCTTCAGGAATTTTAGAGCCATCTTGGTACCTATGATAGGGGGAAAACATGTTAGAAGGAATCTAAATCATGTTTCATCCTTCAGCCATTTATTCATAATCCCAACCGCTTAATCCCAACCGGGGCACGGGGGGGACCGGAGCCTATCCCGGGAACTACGAGGGCAAGGGAGGGACCAACCCTGGGCAAGCGCAAACACACCGCAGATGATTCATTATGATTTCATATTTTATCGATTCAATGGACGATGATTTATCACAACGTCTGCTATGATATGATTTCGATTTCGGTGCCGATCATCAATATGGGTCAATATCAAATGCCGATTTAACACAAATACTAAAACCAGTATTTTTGCTTGCCGGGGGATGGTACAACATATGATGTCTGATCGATGTTTTCATTTTGGATTGATGCTATGAGCTCATTCATCATAAAATTGATGGATCACTGTAGATCACTGAGTCGATATTCCTCTAGTTGTTAGCGTTTAAACAGTAACGTCATCTTTCATCTCAGAGGCATATTCCAAACTAGTGAAGCACTGATATAAAATGAAATGTCCTGGCCAAAGATTCTCCTCCAGAACTGCCTTTTTACCTCTGATCTTGTGGATGACCAGGTCCACTTTCCCATAGGTGCCTTTGCCCAGTTCCCGGATGACCTCATAATATTTGTTGACCTCAAGCTTCTCCAGGTTCTGGGCTGTGAAGAGCTGCAGCTCCTCAAGGATGTCAACTGAGGCGCGAGACACGACGGGAGAGGAGCTCATTCTTCCACAGGAGCGCGAAAGCAGGTGTGGAAAGAGCAGGTGCAGTCGACCGGAAAAGTGTTACTGTAGAAAGAGAAGACAGAAGGAATTAGAATTCTGGGACTTGCTCTGGCTTCCCTGGAGTCTACTGAGCAGTTGATGACCTGTACCCATAGCTTCCATATTCTCTCAAGTTCTAGACAAGTTTCAGACAAAACAAATAGCCTGAAATGCTGTGTTCTTCAGAAGACACGTCATACTAAAGCAGAGGTTAAATGAACGTTTTATATTGACGTGACTTTGACTGTTAGAAACCAGAACAAGTTGTATTAAACTGAAAACTGTTGGCATTTGCCTGAGTAAGCTAGAACGGGGAAATTGTTTCTTACTTTATCCTCCTTGATATTCACCCTAAGTATTTTCTCCAGTGCTGAGAGTGGGTGTCAGATATGTGCCATCTCTAGTTGAATTAGCCATTTTACTGCCAAGTGGCATTTGGTGCAGGAACAAAATACTATATTACGTAACCGGCCTCACAAGGATTTTTAAGGGAGCTGGTTCTGCTCAGGCCAAATTTTTCAGATTTTTTTAGCCAACTTAGGAAGACTCTCTGAAACTCTGAAATCCAGGGCCAGTGAAGTTACCACTGAGGTACTCATGAGCAAGGTACCGTCCCCAAGCACTGCTCCCCTTGTTAGCTTGTTAGCTGCTCGCTGCTCCTTCACGGATGGATTAAATGCAGAGGTCACATTTCGTTGTGGTGCACAGTGTGCCGTGCTGTGGTGTGTTCACAATGACAAATAATCACTCACTTTCACTTTCACTATTTCACCCGGTTACTAACCAGAAGCTCCAGGAGTATCTCTTTCCATCATCAACGCAATTTGGCCGTAAGGTTTTGCACAAGACTGATGAAACTAGACACCATAAACACAATGTTTTTAAAAGCCTATAAAGGACTTGCCTGTAACATTTGTGACCGGCAGAACTTAATGTTCTGAATTCATGGGGCAGTGGGAGCGTAACGGTTAGGGAGTTGCTACCATGATTGGAGAGTTGCTGGTTAAAATCCCAGACCAATAAATGTACTACTGACATACTGTTCACTGCCCACTGCTCTATAAATCCAGAGTTTGCATTTTGTTGTGGTGCACTGTTCATGAAGACAAATAATCACTCACTTTCACTCTGATATCTAAACTTAACGTTCTTCATGAAGTCAAATTACTGCACAATGACATACAGAGTACACAATGAGGTAAATTTCTGTTTTTGGGTTCACTGTGTGGCGCATAAAATATCGTATACTGTCAGGTCAATAATATTGTAAATGACGTAAAATGCACAGGCCTTTGTGTGATAATTTGGCAATACAGTATACACAGTAAAATCAATTGTTGTGATAATGAATGAATTTTTGAATCCAAATTAGACGTATTTAGAGGTGATGGACAATTTTTTGTGGGTGGTCTAGTGGTCACAGGTTGAAATCCTGCTCCGGGGTGACAGACTGTACTTAGGAATTGGAAGTAGTTCTGGTTAAGAGTTTTTGCCAAATGTCATACATGTATATTTATTATTTGTAGTATGCAGCTTTGAGCAGAACGTTAAGTTTTGAAGACTTTCTGAATGTTACATTTTGAAACAACATGACTTGGGGCAGTTGATAGTGTAATGGTTAGGGAGTTTGCCCCATGATTGGAAGGTTGCCAGTTTGAATCCAGGACCGGGAAAGATACCACTGGAAAGGTTCTCATGAGCAAGGTACCATCTCCAAGGAGTGACGTAAAGATGACATTTTGATAGCTGGGAAATCTCTTAATGTGTAGGCTTGGTGTGACGCACCCTCTACAGTGATGCTTCCTCGTTATATCTTATCCTAAGTGCAGAGTTAATGTGCAAGAAGTGAACACCACCACTGCCCACTCTGGCAGCCACACAGCAAGATGGAAGCCGAGCTAGAGCTCCATGACTCACTAGGTCAAAGACAATGTCAGAACTGCGAGCCCTTAAGGCAAAGAGATGCAAACATGCAACCAAAGTCTCCTGCATAAAGGGGTGTGAATTTCTAGCACAAAGATGTTCTCATGCATCATGCTTTTATTTAGAGTATCTCTATTAATGACCATAACAAGTTGAGGTCTTACTGTTTAAAATGAGTAAGACATGGTGAAAGGACACTAAGTCATTTTGCTGCCCACTGCTGGAGCAAACCAACTGTTCATGAGCATCATATCTGCCTGTTTTCCTTTGCCTTAAATTAACCAGACATCAATATTTGGGGGGCACTAGTTCAGATCCTAGCAAGAGCGAAAATAAAGTCACTGAGTCATTGTCCTATTCTGTTTAACCATTGCTGGATTCTTGAGCACAATTAACCCCTCGCTGGTCCAGGGGTGATACATGTGGGCTGACCTGAGCACTTCTGTGGGTGTGTGTTTGTATAGATTCCGCTTTGTAATTCAGAGATTTTTTGTAATTGTGAACACAACGTAGCACAACAACAAGCTCTGCATTTGACCCATCCATGAAGGAGCAGTGGGCAGCTGACATAGGCCTTGTACCTTGCTCATGAGTACCTCAGGGGTAACTGTGAGGTACTCAGGATTTAATCCGGTGACCTTCCGATCACAGGAGAACCCCCTAACCATTATGCTACCAACTCCCCTGCAAACCCGGAGTAAAATGTCACTTCTGCATTTGACCTGTCTTTGAAGTAGTAGTGGGCAGCTTTTTTGTCAGCATCCAGAAAGTAGAGGTCATGAGTACCTCAGTGGTACCTTTGCCCGACTGGTACTTGAACTGGCGACCCTTCGATCACTGGGCCAACTCCCTTACAGTTATGCTAGCGACTGCTGCTTTTCACTCAAATTGTGGAATTAAATAATATGTAATATAATAAACACCAGTCCTAAAAGTCCTACTTTTAATTTATGCCAGATGCCAGTTCAGAAGCTCTACGAGAAATTTACAGTAATTACTATTAATTTGGG
>JAVGVS010000042.1:2906216-3138204 GCA_032718565.1 Distichodus sexfasciatus
AACTGCAGACTCCCTTGCTATCTTTAAATGTCGTCTGAAGACACACCTCTTCAAATAGTATCTAGGAGACTAACTGTCCCCCACCACATCACTGTTTGTGAATGATTTTCTCTAACACGGTTTGTTAAGGTGTGTGACTTGCAGTAACTTGGTTGGATGACAGTTAATTTTAGCATTACAGATTGAATGACAGTTGTTGACTACAAAACATAAGATAAGAGTGTCTGCTAAATGCTGGAAATGTACAATTAATGTAAATATAAATGAGTGATCCTGGAACCACATCCACCACATTCCATTGCATATTACCTGTGCCCTCTTTATCTGAGTAATGTTTATGTTCCAAACAAGCCTTTTTCCAAACTAGTCTTCTGGATAAGGCTCATGTTTATGTTGTCATTTGAAAGGAGTATCAGTATCATATCTCCACGCCAGAGCGAAAGGGGTTTAGCTCCAGGGTCTGGCGCCAGTTGCCCCCTTGGGGGTAGTGGTGTCCGGATCTAGGAGCATAGAGTATATATGGGGAGTGTGAGTGTAGGTACCATGTTGATTTTTGTGTGTCTACATGTGGGGCGAGTGTATATTTGTTTGTATGCGTGAGGGTGGGAACGTATGCTTGCGTATATGTGCGCCTGTTGGTCTTTGTCCATGTGTCAGGTCAGGCCTTAGACTCCACCTCATTCAACATCTCAGGCCCTCCTGCCCTGCCACCACACCCTGCCGGTGGAGGGTGCCCCTGGCCGCCGGTGCGTTGGTGGTTCCTCGCTCTGGGGCTGGTTGCTCGAGGGGGCTCTGGCCCGCTCTCGGCGGTCGCCTGGCGGGGCCTGGCCCTCCTGGCTCTGCTGGGCCCTGGCTGGGGGGGTGGGGGGCCCTTGGATCTTCGGGCCCAGGGACCGGACTGCCCTGGGGTGGGCGGAACTGCGGCTGCTGGATGACTCCTCCGGGCTTTTCTCTGCCTTTTCCTGGGAAGGAACCACAGATTTCCCGGTGGTGTTTCTCCTGGGACTCCTGGGCCCTGGGGGGCCCCCTGGATGTCTGGGGCCCGGGTCCCCTCCGTGTCTGCTTCATGCCTTGCGGGACGGGGCCGTGGTTCCCCACACACACTAAACTAAACATTACTAAACATTTACATGAAGGAACCTTATGAACTCAAGCTCGCTCACACACACAGGTGTGCACACAAGCATCCATATTGGTGTAAAAACAGGTGCTCACAGATACACACTGCCTCGATCTGCTGTTCCTTCAAAATATATTCTGTAATATTTGTTATGTGCGCTGCTCAATAACATTTAACATTTAGTATTTACTGCGATTCATACAGATGTTGGTTGTCGCTGCAATATCTCTGCTGTTGTGTCTTCTGTTTTCTATTTTTGTCAGCAGGTATGGAAGCAGATTATCTGTTTTTTTTTTTTTTTTTCCCTCTCTATCCTCCATTTCCTCTCTTTTCTTTTTCTTTCTTTTCTCTCTTCTCTCTTCTTTTTCTTCTTCTCTCCCCCTCCCTCTGTTGCCTCTCTCATCAACTTTATTTATCCTGTTTACGTATTTTAATTAACTGAATAAATAAATAAATAAATAAAGTCATCCTCCGAAGAGGGGGGGTGGTGGCGGGACCAACCCAAAAAAAAAAAAATCAAAGGAGTATCAGATAAGATCCACAAATGCATAGATATGCAAGAAATATTAAGTTTATTTAGACTTCGAAGGGATGTCTGATATCTACTTTTTGATCAGACTTCATTCTGAAACACATGGATTATGTTAAGTTTTTAAGAACAACAGTCTATTAACCTGATCCATCCAAGGTGATTGTCTCCCTTTCTGATCCTTTCTAACAGTGCTATTCTCTGAGGCTGGTGCCATTGTTGATGAGGAGTGGAAGGTGGGGTAGAGGCATGTTGCCTGGCACACAATTCCTCTCCTCATCCTCATCTTGTTGGTAAGCCCGCTGGATTTACTCAATGCACATCTTTTGTGAATGTGTGTATAGATAGGCTTGCACTTTTTGCATGCACATCTATGCACACAAACACAATAGAGGAGAATTATGACAGGACAGGACACACAAGAACAACAACTTCTTTTAAAAGAACAACCACTTCATCTTGCTGTGCAACAGAGATCTCACACTTGCACAGAAAGATAAACAAGATGACCAGCCACTTCATCTTGCTGTGCAACAGAGATCTTTTCACACTTGCACACTCCAACCATCCCCCATGCCAAACAAGTTTGACACTTTGTGACAAGCTCTACTCTGGCGCAAAAAAATTGTAACATTTAGACTTGAATTTCAGAGATAATGGAAAAGAGAGACACTACAATGGTTCAATACATAATAAACCAGTGTCTGATTTCCCATTCCTGTAATGCTTATTTGGAGTTAGACATGACTTTTCCATGCCAAAGGACAGACAAAACTGAGAAGTCACGTACAGAATGTTAATAAAAAGAAAATGTTTGGGAGTGTGAGAAACATTCAGTAATATTCCTGTTGATGATCTAATGAGATGGTGGGTGTTTGAAGACAAGGCGAAGATGGCAGCAAATCTTCTGTCTGGTGCTGGTACAAAGCATCACTTTACATAATGGAGTGCAGTTGTTGGCTAGTTGTGTTTAGTGTTGGAGGACATTCTCTGTCTGCATGTTACATTCTTGCCATATGTGAAAGGACATAAAGTTTTGTTTCATATTTGTGGACTATACTTCTATTGAACATTGGATTACATTTACATTCACAACATTTAACAGATGCTCTTATACAAAGTCACTTTCATTTTGTAATTACAGGGACCATTTCCCTGGAGCAACTTGCAGTTAAGGGCCTTACTCAGTGACTCAGTAATGGTAGTGATTGCAACAGAACTAGATTTAAATCAACATCCTCTTGGCCCTTTGGCAAGTATCCTATCACTGGACCATCACCACCTCATTGTGTCCATCACAGATTATTTGCCTACAGACCAAGATGTTGTAAGTTTAAATCAAGTTTCATCCTACTGCTCATACTCCAACCATCGGACACTGATCAAGACCATTAACCCAAAGTTGATCCAAGAAGTCCAAGAAGTACCTGTATTAGAAAATGTAGTTTGCTATGGAAAGTGAGGCAGCAGTTATTGGAGCAAGTTTGTGATAAAGTTAGTGTTTAACCTTAGCAACAAGCAGAATTCTCTATTAACTGCAAATAGGCATTCATTTATTATCACTAGTATGGGGTACACTAGCTTAGACTATAATGACTTGATCTAAAGTTTTCTTAAATGCAAAATAAATATGTTAATTACTTACAGCTGTTAAAAAGGTAAGATGAGCAGTTAGTCCTCTAGGTGCTACTTTATTGAAGGGGACAGCAGTTCTGATAGCAAGAGGTTTTACTGTCACAGAGGAGCCAGATCTCAGAAGAGCCTTGATGTATGTCTTACTCTTCTTTTTACTAGTGGAAGTTCAAAGGAAGGGATTATCTTTGTGAAGAGCATTTATGACATAAATACTACTTTTAAATACTAAGACAAACATAAGAAATGTAATCAATGGTTTCTCAAATACATATAATGTATACATGTAAAGATATTGTATTCTCTCTGTAATCTTTAAATGTGATTTACAGACACACACACACACACAGTCAACACACACAGTCAACACACACACAAACACGCACACAGACACACACACACAGACACACACACACACACACACACACAGTCAACACACGCAGTCAACACACTCAGTCTGACTTTGGAGATTCCTTGCCAAGTGGTAAGTGGTTCCATGCAGTATGATATATTATGGCTCCTTTCTTCTGGCATGGATTGGCAGACACTCATCTGTTGCCAGGTTACCCCATCTCTCCTTCCCACATGGCCACATTTACCAACCTTCTTAATATTATTCACGTTACATGCAAGTAAGAGATCACATGTAATTATAAAAAATATAGTGTTCACTTTATTAAGTACTGGGCACCATTAGTGCAACTGTCTGTCCAAAAATAACAGAAGTCCTTTCCATTAATCTTGCATGTTGCACACTGCACCTCTTCAAGTAACCCATTAGAAAAGGCCTTCCCCCTCTTTTTTCCAATCAGAACTAATTCAACACACCTCTAACAGAAAATGGCACTTGGCTGGAGCCGTGTGCTGCCTGGGTTGGCCAGTTTGCAATGGGAACATGGCGGTCTGGGTTCTGCTTGGATGGGATGGTGCTTGGATTTGCGTTGTGTAGCCGCCCCCAAACCCGAGGTTCCCATGCAGATGTTTGGCTCTAGCGCCAAAGCATTAAGCAGCCCAATATGTCATTAACCAACCACAGCCCAGTGATGTGGGAGCCATGGCAATGTCGTTGGCATACCGACACACCCACTGAGTATGGAAGCGAGAATGGAGAGAGACAGAAAGAGGAAGGAGGGCCTGAAAGGCCTATGGTGACAGTGAGACCCCCCCCCCCCCCCCCCCTTTGCTTTGCCATGGTCACATATTAGTACTGATTGTTATGAGTACTTATTTACAAGCATTTGCACTGCCAAGTTATAGGAGTATATTGCCATAACATTGTATCGTACAGTTACAGCATTTAACAAACACTCTTCCATTTCCTGATTATACAGTCTTCCTGAAGCAACTTAGGGTTAACTTTCCTGGTTTTAGACCCTTCAAATTCACACCCCAAATCTTCTGATGACAAGCAGAAGCGATGGCGAGTTTCAGCCACTCAGGCCTACCACACCATCACTCTCTTTCCACCACACCATAGCTTCTTGAATGAGACAAGAATGCTTTTACATAAGTCATGTGTTTAAAAAGATGTTTTAGTCACAGGGGCTGTGACAGGCCTAACTCGCAAAGGGTAGGTGAATATCATTTAGTGACCAACATGTACAGTTATACTGTAATTTAATGTCTAAACTTAAGTCACAATGAAATTATTTATTTATGTTTGTAGCCGATTAAACTTCTCTGGTAGTGAATGGTCTCAGGTGTGTTGAAGATGTTCTGTCTACTTTCTGCAAAGTAATTATTTTATACTCTCTCATATGAGCTAATGTGCTATATATGGATAATTTATAAATATTGATGCATTCAACAAATAAAATAAATGTATTTAATGCAGAGACTTAATATGAACCTATAATTTTTGTTGTCTATTATGTGTGACTATACCAAGTCATTACTATCATCAGTATTGTCACTTCCTCTTTATGTCACAATGCTTGCTCACTGGCCACTAAACATACCCAACGGTCCTCTAAAGTCCTCGTCATAAAACCAGAGCAGCTTGCATGGTATAATCAGAGCCTGGCTTGGTAGTAAACCTCTTACAGGGACTGGGGTGTCAGGGGTTAACAGGGGGACTTGGATTCTGAGCCTAAATTTGGGCCTGCAGTGAATCTTGACACTGGAATTGTTGCCTCTGGGCTAACATCATGTGTTGATCCAGGTGATTTAGTTTAAGAAGACATTCTGGCTCCCACTTTTAGAATGAAACAGCACTTATTGTAACCACCTGCACATGGAGCCACAAATGCCAGGAAATGGATTTTAAACCTTATTTAATATAATTGTATTTTCTTCTTCTTTTATTATTATTATTATTATTATTATTATTATTATTATTATTATTATTATTATTATTATTATTCATAGTAGTAGTAGTGGTGGTGTTTTTACATTTTAAATGTAATACCTTGTTTTATTATATTATTGTACTTCATCAAACAACAAAAGTATAAAATGGAAATATCATAATACCTTTTAGCCATTAGCACGATGGCTCCAGCTCAAACTTTCTAGACTCCAAAATTGTTTTGGGTCACAAACTACATCAGTGCTTTTTTTTTTCCCAAAAAATATTGTTTGCTGTTCTTCCGTTAATCTAAATATGACTACAGCAGACAGCTACACAAGGATTGTCATCCTTCATACTGTATGTTCTATGAAGACTGTGTACACAGAACTGTCCTCTTACATTGACCTTTGTTGACACTCAGCTGTAGCTTGACATGCCGGTTTACAGATTTTGTCATTTACTGGGTAATATCAGATGTGGCCCTGTTCCTCGGGGGTGTTTATCTCACTATCCTAATGATGTTTGGACCTTTTAAGAATGAAACAGTTGTACTGGAAATTGGAAGTAAGTCCTCAGCTTTAACAAAGTGCTGTGTGTTTGGTAACTGGATGACGACCACAGAAATGATGTGTACACATACACTCTGGCCCTCAAAATATGCTGGCCACTCATTTGGTTTATGCTCTGAGCCTTATGTTGAGTCGTATGGGCAGTGGCACGGTGTGGTCCTGGCTTCATGACAGATTGCACCCCTGTGCCTGCCTGACAGAGCCGGGGCCCGCTGTGTTTGCCTTGCAGCCTTCTGCAGGGGAGCACACTACCATGCCTGTGGGGGTTCTGGGGTGGGAAGGTCATCTGGTTCTTCTCTTCAGCAGCCCCCCCAAGACATGCAATTTAGTGACTGCCCCTGTTAATGGTGACCACAGTGGGGTGGGGTCACATTGCCAAGTTGTTATAGCATAGCTAGTAACCTCATAGGAAGAGCTTGTATTTGAGGTTCAGTATGGGTTTAAGAAAGAGCTTGGTCACCTTGTCATCTACCTGGATTGGAGAATGTGTAATTTGCAGTGATCTCACTTGATGCTCGCGGTTGTGCACCCTTCTCGCAAACAGTGGTTGTGGTCAGTTTGTCTTGTGTGCCATTGGCTGTAGAAGCACTTGTCATGCAGCCAACGTTTCATGGTCGCTCCAAAAAACTATTCCTCAGCTTTGCAGCAAATCTTAGGATTTCCTCTGTCATGCCTCAAGAGGTGATTTACAATCTACAGGGTAATGTGAAATACATGTTTCGCCTATGTCCACACCCATTCATAAACTCTGACTTTTTTTTTGCTGTCATGACTTTGCACTATGATGTAATCCCTCAAAAAACCAGGCCTAACATATTTTTAATGTTCACAGCCTTGTGGGTTCTGATGAAATTGTTACAACTTCAAAACTAGTAACCTACAACAAGAAATATTAAATCTGACTTGCTTCCCAGGTTGCATTCATTTGTACTTAGTAACTGTACCATTTCAGATCAGAATGTCAGAAAGAGCCTTTAAACAGGCTGTGACTAGAGGAGGGTTCCAGGTAGGTGTAGTGGATTTATTTTAGATGTATACACATACACTGCACTGCTGCTTGTGTTTATTCAGCGGTAATTGATGGCCCGCTAGGCATGGAGGATTCTATTTCAGCCTCATCTCTTCTGCTTCAGTGGACTTCTCTGCACACCTTGACCCCATTTGACCTCGTACGTGGGCCGGCATTAGGCCAGCAGAAACATAACATATGTTAACCCCCACCTCCCGCCCAAGACCTGTAAGTAATGCCAGGCCCAAATCGTGTTAGATGGTAACCTCCCACTTTATGTCTAATATGGAGGAAGACCCGCTCCAGATCCGCCAAGGTTATTTCCAGAAATGACTCCTTAATTGCTTAAGTCTTAAATGATGTGTAATTGTTCTTGGTTTTTTGGAGGAATGTGGGCAGGTGGGTTATGGTAATGGCAGAAGGTGAGAAGAGAAAGGCTCTAGTCTTCTCAAACCATTTAGTAACGGACCTTAGCAAGCTGACCGCAGCCGCGATGTTAGCCAGAGCTCACCCGTGAATGAATATTAGGTTGCTGCAAAGTTTATTTTTGTGAACGGCAGAGACAGTGTGAAGATTGTGAGGGGTGCACAGGCAAGAGGCTTTGCTTGGAGGGTTTGCTTCATGTTTGCGGTTTGGGTACTGCCAGCAATTTGCGTTGCAAGTTAGCAGTTGTTAGTATTTAGCTCATCATTTAGCCTTTGGTTGATGATATGAATCCAACATATTGTACACCTCATTAGAAAAAATATCATCTCATCAAAGCAACATTAGTGAGACAAATAGGATACTGTTCCTGCTGAAAACCTTAGGTGAAAAGTAAAGCATTGCTATCCATTAACCTCTGCATTATTTCAGTTCATTACAGGCTGTAACTAAACTCCAACTGCCAAATACTGCCACAAAGCACCAGCTCCTGAAACGCTAAAGTTATCCTTGGTACTAACATGTAATTATCAGAAATAGCTGGTCTTGTTTGGTCTTGCATAGCACTGTTACACAGATTAAAAGAACACAGTGCCAAAAATGGCTAAATCGCTGAATAAAAGATAATTGTAGGCTAGTATTTGATTTTATTTATTGAAAGCCAGATTAGTGTATTTGTGTTGACTACATCTTTAATGAACTGTTTGTGCAGAATGTTTCGGCTTTCCATTCTTTTCTCCATTTCAGTGCTTTCACTGGAACTCAAACTGCCCTTGAGGTCCCCATCTGAGCCTGAAGTGGAACACAAGAGCATCCAGGATAGTTTCAGACATGGCTTCCTATTATTGCCTAGCCCAGAAGTGCTTTGTAAATGAAGCTCTTTTTGGGTTTTAGAGTTGGTTATTGATTTTCCAGTCTTGAATTCAGCCAGTGAGGCTTGGGAAGCAGCAAATTTCAAAGGTATCTACAGCCATGAAACTGGGTCTGTGGTGAAGTACCTGGCTCCGGTTCTGCTTGCTGGTGTTTAAAGGGTCAGTGCCCCCCTAAAGTACTGTTATATACTTAGATTTTGGGGTTATGTTTTACTCATTTTCATCAGGGTGCTTGAAGTGTTTTCTTTTCATTGATCACTATAGTGAGAATTTACTTGATTCTTCATGTGAAATAACTACAAAGTCTTCAAATTTATGTTCCACTGATGCTAACTGACATATATGATAAGTGTGCCTGTGTCTGTCTGTCCAGGCTTTTAGGTGACTAGAGATCCTAAACAAAGTGGAAAACCTGAAAATATGATGGCGAAGGGCAACACACTTTTTGCATTCACAAAAATTGGGTTACTTTTCAAAATGAAAATTAGAACAAGAATGTACTTTTGTTGATAAGGGCTTGATTAATTAAGATTAAAATTAAGATTAAGTTTAAACATTTTAGTATAGGATACTTCAGAATACTGTGAGTAGGTATAAAACATTACTCCATTTTTGGTGGTGGGGTTTATGTGCAAGAGAGAGGAGGAAAACCATATGCAAGACCAAATGTGCCATGCAGCAACAAAGAGTAAAAGAATCCTGCCTTAAAGACACCTCTGATTGTCTAATTAGACCCTCAGTGGTCAGTCTTTGATTGGAGGAAGTGCTCCAGGCTGACATGGGGCATGGTCTGGACTGGACAAAGCACAGCAATTAGATCAATCTCGACATTGACAACTCTGTCTTCTTCCCACAGTGCCCTGTCCTCATCACCCTCCATCATCCATCATTTAGCATACCTCTATTGCCAAGAGCCATGGAGACCACAAATTACAAATTCACAAGTTCCTTTTTAACTTTTTGTAAAAGTCTATATTAATTTTTGAACTTTAAGAGTCCCCTCAATATGTTTAAAACATTATTTTGTCTACTAGGTTGTATAAGAGGTTATGCCCTGGAGGTACCATGCAACTGTATGGACGCTAACATTCGCTATTATTATTTCATTAAGCAATTCAGCATAGAAAAGCAGCTTCTAGAAGCATCCAAGACTGTAAGATGCCTGTATATCTAGTCACCAGGTTTGGCTATGCAGGTCTGCTTCATGTCATCACCTGCACATCTAAAGTCACCTCTGCATATAACCTCTTCCTGTTCATGTTCTGAGGTCATGTGATGCCACGTGTTGACAGAAAAACGACATCATGAGAAGGATTATTACATTTTAAAGGGTCAGTCAGGTCATGAGCAAGACTGATTTTGTTTAGCTGCAGATGAAACTAAGAGACCCCGAGACTTTCATCAGGGTTGATTATTGGATATGTAATATTATTTTGTAAACTAATGGCTACATTTGACTCCAAAAAAAAAAGTTATTCAGGAAAAAAAATTGCAGAAAATAGCAATTAAAATATCAGGTTTTATACCTGGAACAAACAAACTACATAATTTGACTGGATTAAAAATGTATTAGGAATGCTTTCCGATATGCATTTTCATAGCCATCCTATTGAAGCAGAATGATTAGGGGCCAAACCTTTCTGCATTTTGAGAGATTTGGTTCAGATGGTCAGATAATCAGATCCTTATTAAGCTGAAGCATGTTTCTTTTTCTTGTTAGAATTATGCAATGTATGCTATAGATTTGCATATACTGTATATAAACTGTCCTACACTGTATTAGAATACAGTACAAAGAGGGCTAATAGAATAAACATACATAAATAAGCTATACAATTTCAAGTGTAAACTAGAGATAGAAGGTGAAAAATGTGTAATTTTAGTTATGTGAGGTATTCAATAATATATGCAAATGTTGCAATAGTGAGTCAAAAAATTAAAATACTGGAATATCTTTTTTGCACTAAATGTGCATAAGATCCGTAGCAGTTATTTGCAATATGACTAATCTAAAGAGACAATCTGTTGAAAAAAAAACAGTGTCAGTTGTGCAGTTGTGCAGTGTAGCAGGATTGAAATGTATGTGTGCTTAATTAATTAGGCCAAGTGATTAGTGGTTAGCGCTGCCGCCTCACAGTGAGAAGGTCCTGGGTTCGAGCATTGGGTCGGCTGTAGAGCCTTTCTGTGTGGAGTTTGCATGCTCTCCCTGTGTTTGCGAGGGGTTCCTCCAGGCGCTCTGGTTTCCTTCTGCCGTCCAAAGGCATGCAGTATAGGTGAACTGGCGACTCTAAATTGGCCCCCATAGGGTGTGGATGTGTGGGTGTGTGTGCCCTGCAGCAAGTTGGCGCCTGTCCAGGATTATTCCCCGCCTTGCGCCTGTAAGCTCCTGGAATAGGCTCTGGTTCCCCAGTTCGGATTGGGCGGTCCAGAGAATGAATGAATGAATAAATGAAGTGATAAATGTGCAACATTCTAGAAATCTATTTATGGCTCAGTTTAGGAAGACATAACGAAAGCATAAATTTTACTCCGAGGGGAAAGAGGGAAAGTCAGCTGGAACCAGTTTATGTTGACAAACAAGATTTAATGTGCTACCTTGGGGTGACGGGGTTAGGAAAAGGAAAACAGATAGGGAGTGGGCGTGCAGCGCTGGAGCGCTAAGGTTTCCATAAGGGCTGTTGACACACTCATAGCTGGACATTTCATCGATCTGGACCCTAAGAAACATGTGTGGTAACCCCCTCACTCCTGTCCGATCTCCGAAAAAAGTCACAGATTGCTCACATGCAGTGTTGGGGAGTAATGGCATTGGTACTGGTATTACATAATCAGATTACAAATTATGGGTAGCTGTATTCCATCACAGTTACAGTTAAAATAGATAGTAATCGAAATACAGTTACATTGGTAAAATAATGGATTACATTTATTTTTCTGTTTCACATGTTTATCCTCCATCTAATAAATTACAGCAATTCCATTCATTTCTTGAAGCCCTTCAGAAAACGCAACCAGAGAGTCTAATGTAAACATTTATTTAACAAAGTTGCCGCAGCCACACAATGGAGAAGTCAGAGCAGGAGCCAGCACGACAGAGTCAGGGCAGAAACACATTTCTTCACATCACACTTCACATCAATTTTTCAATATTGGGGATCTCAATTTATTGAGTTATTAATAACTCAGAATCCCTTTAACTTACAAAAACTACACACATCACAGAATCACAAGGCATTGAACTAAACAGACATACGGCATTCACAATACAACATTGACTAAAGCGGTCCAGTTGAGTCAAATCTTCCCCTTTATCACAGACAAAACTTATATTTTAGCTGATAAATAACAAAAACAACCATCTACTCACAATATAGCCGTTTATTGATCGTTTCAGTGTTATTCTGAACGGGCGTTCATCATGTTATTGTGATGCGTTTCTGATTGGCGCATAGGGTATTCCAGAAAAGGCAACTCATTTTATAGACCAAAATGAGTCCCAATTGGCTAAAAATCACCCAAAACTTCAGTATTTCTTCATTTTCAATTGATTTTATGTTAGGGAGTAATTAATAGGAAAACAAATTTAATAGAAAAATGCATTATTGAGTATCAAATAAATTTATTCTATATCCAGACGGATACCAAATGGAATATGAAGCATTTGAACTTATTTCAAGTGTCAACATTTACACAAACTACTTGAGTAGTGCAGCACTTCCTGAATACAACAACATAAAGCATGTATGGCTAACGTCTACACACACACACACACACACTCAAATTCTCTTAAGGCTGTGAGGGGTGAAAAGAAGAAAGAGAGCGGAATATAAATGGTGTGATTGCCACATTCATACAGTTATAAAAAGCAAGACAATGTGGAAGTAATTCAAAGTATTACTGCTCACATGAATGCCCCGGGCTTACAGCATCTGATTCGGACCACTACTTTCTCTGATACAAATCATCAAGATCATCATTCTCAGGAAATTGTGAGAATCTAAATGAAAATAGCTTTTTCCATGTTTCAGTCACGGTGGAGCAGTGCTCCGCTGGAACAATGACCGGCTTGGAGAGTCAGAAAATAGGCTGTAATTGGGGCAGGAGTGTCCAAATGCCACAGTTTAGCAGAACCCTCTGCAAGTGGGCTCTCACTTCTCTTGGTTTTAATACTTGTTCCTTGAAAAGACAAAAAGCAGGAGAAAACCCCAAAATGGTAAGAAAATGACTTTTGCTTTAAGTATAAAAAGATAAACATGCTGCAGCTGGAGATTCCTCAGGGAGAGGCAGAGGATCGCAGACAGATGTTAGCAGTGCAGTTATTCAGAGGTAATGATTGAGAGATCTGTAATAAGTCCTTCATGTGAGTGTGTGTCAATGTGTTTAATCTGCTTCTCTGCCTGATTTTCAGCAAGGCTTAGCAAGGTCCTGCCTACTGTAAAACTACCTGCCGAGATGATGGACAGGCTCACAGAGCCTGGAGCGGAAGGAGAGCTTTGATAAAACAGAATATCCAAAGAAAAAGTCTCCAGATTGACAGTCACAGATACTCATGCCTGTACCCTTGCTACAGGCTTCATGAATATGCTTTATATTATTAGCTAAATAATGTATATTATGTGCTGTGATATTTATAATAGTTATGAATGGGTATTACATTTTGTGTACACGCAATGTTGGGAGAAGTCAAAAGAAGCAGAAGCAGAAGAAGAAGAAGAAGACACTGTGGGTCAAAAGCTCTATACTTTTGCCTGTAATTTTGGCCCACAACTGATTGATTTTTACAATTCTTTCACTGTTGCAATAAGAATACAATTTGCCACACAGTAACTATTATTTTCCCCCTCACACATTAAAAATGTATCTACAATATCTTGCAAAATACAAAAATAGTTTTTAAAAAAATGACACTGACAATGCAATCTACCGGTGGTATTTGCGACTTTAAGTCTTTAATTGTGCAAAAGGGGGCATTTTCCAACATTTTTTGAAACTTGTAACTTGTAACTGATAATTTGGTAATTATTTATGTTTGTTTGTTAGCATTAAATAACATTTATTGTTTACTGTAGAAGTTGTAATGTATTATTAAAATGAAAATATTGTTAGTGATAACTGTCATTTGTTAAACTATTATAGCTACACATTAAAGATGTGGTGGGCTGTATGGTAGACGGTTTGTTGAAAATTTAATTCTAAATGCAACAGTGAAAGAACTAATATTTGTCAAAATTATGGACAGAGGTACTGTACAACGCTCCCTTTAGATACATAATACTTAAGCACTTTATGTTAGGAATGAGAGAAGCGAGACAAAGACAGAAAGAGAAAGTATGAAAAAAAGATGATCAAT
This sequence comes from Distichodus sexfasciatus, assembly GCA_032718565.1. Classification (NCBI taxonomy): domain Eukaryota; kingdom Metazoa; phylum Chordata; class Actinopteri; order Characiformes; family Distichodontidae; genus Distichodus; species Distichodus sexfasciatus. The sequence continues at coordinate 2,920,011 of JAVGVS010000042.1, forward strand.
ACATTGTTTAAGAAACAACACTTATGAAAAAATAATTAAAGCCACAAATGCAACAACAACAAAAGAAAGAAATAAAGAATTGACTAAGTGGAGAAAGTGGAGCAAAATACTGAATGAGTTTTAGAACCTTTTCAAAATTCATTCATTTAAACAGAATTAATATTCATTTAGTGTGATTCTAAAGTGTTCATGTCTGTAAGCAAGCTCTCTCTCTCTCTCTCTCTCTCTCTCTCTCAGGTCAGCCATAGTCTGAACCCCATACAGGAAAAGTGCAGAGACAACCTGCAGCTGCAAGCAACTCTGACCCTCTGCAATGACCTTTCACCCTGAGGTCAGCACCACATAGACATGATCACAGCCCAGGTCCAAGCATGATTCTCTCAAGCGTCACCACATTCATTGCGTTTCTCATAGGTGCCAAAATCTGCATGAGCTGTGACAAAATCAAGTGTGTTAGTGTCACTGAAACATCTAACTTGCAGAAGTCTTTGCTAATTATTTTATGGTTCTTTAATTTGTCTGTTTCTTGAGTCTCTCCGATATGTGTATGTGAGTTATGGGTGCGACATGAATAACTCATAGCCCTCGAATGCAGATAAGCCCCCTTGTCGATTGCTCATAAACGCAGCATCGCCCCCTCGTTCCAAAATATATTTAACACAGTGTTTTCCTTCGGGGAGTAAACCAGACTTTTTCAGTTCATTTAAATTTATAAGAATCAAGCGAATGGAAATCTTTTTTTTCTTTTTCTCCTTGGTGGGGGCAGTTTTATGGCTGCAAAAACAGAGTTTGTGGTTTCACCGGTTGAGGTTTGATGCAAAAGGCTGTGGAACCTTTTATGCAACCTGGCATCCAGGAGCCTTAAGAAAATATTTAGCTTTCCACCCTTTTGAGCCTTTTAGCCTCTGCTAAGGGAAAGAGTGAACACCAAAAAAGAGTTGAGAGGAGGAAAAAATCCACAAGGTCAAATCTCCTGGGCTGGCCCTTGGCCAGGTCCATTTCATAACTGGCTTTTTATACACACTCACGCATGCACACACCGTACACCCTGCACACCGTAGCCCCTAGAGATGAGGGTGCTTAAAAACTGAATAACCACGCAAGGTCCTTGCAACAGCAAGAGGCTTCGCTTGCGGTCAGAGGCTTCAGATTAACTGAAGAGATTAGCTATCGACTGGAGACAGGGGTCTCTGTGTGTTGTATCCCTTATGGTGTTTGCTTGGTATAAAACATCAGATGGTGTTTGGCGACAGCCCTTATGGCCACCAGGTAGCTCCAGGGGGTCAGAAAGGGCAGGCCTTGCCACACGTGTCCGACACGTAGCCCTCCACAGACTGGCCATTGTGTAAAAATCACTCCGTGCAAAGTTGCACTGGGAGCGGTGGGGCAGTTATGGCATAATGACTACCACTGATTGTGTACTAGGTGGTGGCCTAGTGGTAAGATACTTGATTACGGACTAAAATGTTGTGGCTTGAAACCTCCAACGCTACACTATTGAGCTCTTGAGCCAAGCAAATAATCCCAAATTGCTAAATGGAAACGGTTCTTGTAAGTAGGATGATACTCAGCAATATGATAAAAATTAAAGTTCTGAAGTCCTCTGGTGGTTGGAGTTCCCCACAACAAAATGCCTAAGACCATCCTCCTCTCTCTGTCTCTCTCTGTCTATCCATTTTGGGCTACTCATGTTCATGAAGTTTCATCCAGGTTGCAATTTCTACTGAACAGGTGCTCTCTTTTAAATGTAAATGTTAAAGGCCTTCTGCTGGTGGTTGGAACTCAGAACACAACACCAAAATGATTTTGATGCAACACACTCCATTCAATTTCTCTCTCTTTATTCCTATCCCTAACAAACTCTACAAAGGGCTTCCTTCTTTGAAGCCGCTAAATATTTTGTCACAATACCGTGTCACAAATGTCTATTTTTCCTTACCTGGCAAACAGCTACACACGTTAACCTTTTCTGAGTAACAGATGCTGCAAAGCAGCTCTTGTAACTGCAGGAATGTTAAAGAGGATGTGAAGAGTGTCCTGCCCTCTCAGCAAGTATCTTAGAAAACACACATCCCCAGGGTTCAGTAAGAACATTATAAAAGTTTCAAATAGCTCTTTTACTGCGCAAAGGTCTGAGAAATTTTGTTAGATGATATAGTATAAACATAATGTGTAGATAAAATTATTTTTATAATTAATCATTAGCATGTTATTAATTAAGTGCAATTAAGAAAACTAACTTGTTTCATTATTTTTTAAAAACCTGAACACTTTGACAGGATCAAGAAGCCACCTTAAAGCTAGTCAAAAAAACTACTTACATTATGTGTTGTTCCATTTCTGGTTTTGTTGCAAACTCTACAGCATTACGTTCATCTGCATTCCTGCTTACTGTCTGTTTTTAACTGCATTTTACAATGTCTTTGTCTAAGATATTTCATTATACCAAACATCCTGTGTGTAAGGGTAATTTGTTTATAGCAGAGAGCTGGAGGTCTGTCATGAGCAACATGTTCGTGTGGTGAACATGATTCAGAAGCTGCTGCAGCTCACAAACCCCTGCTGATGACGCCTTCATAATCACCCACAATTCCACTGGGAACATCAAAGCCCAGCTTGTTGACCTCAGCTATCACTTCATCACTGACATCACTACAACTCTGGAAAACAGAATGGCAAAAATGTGTGTGTACATTAGCATATACTTAGTGACACTTCTAGGTATTACACTGTATATTTAATCTCCTCATTGATTATTTACATTTTAAGGCATGCTTTTATAGAATACAGGCACATAATAAAAAAAAAATACAAGCCCAGATGCTGTAGCAGAATGTTTTCTGGGTCCCACAACCACGTCACCATTTTCAGTATTCCTTTAGTTGTGTGTGGCTTTATGGGCTCATGTAGTCAGTGTGAGGCTTGCACATGTGATGGTCAGAAGCTAGCCCCTAGTGGCCAGCAGCCACATCACAGACTTGCTGTCAGTTAAGTACAGCTGAACCACAATCATAAACAATACTGACTTTCCTGAAAGTTCAGAGTATTGATTTGCTGTTACATCATAGATGTTATTTTATGCATTTCAGAAATGGAACAGCAAACATTTCAATATCTTTATTTTTGTTTGATATAAACTTCCAATCAGTGTTGTGAACACAACACAGATTATCTGCTTCATTCTGCATTCTTCATTCTCAATTAATGACTCCTAAAGTAGGTCTTCAGTCAATAAGAAAATGAAGTTTTATGAATATCATTTTTCATAGGTAAGCACCTTGAATGCCTATCATGAATTATGAAGACTATACCTTAACAAAATGTTCCACATTGTCAGTCTGCCAACATACATAGAGAGGTGGCAGCAGCCTACTGAGTTATGGCTTTATCCTGCTTCAGCACTACCATCATTGTGACCTCTGAGGAAGACCCTTTCCCACAGGAGGCTCCAAAGAGACTGAATAAATATTAAATTTATATAGCACTTTTCTAGACACCCAGACCACTTTACAGGGAGACTTCATTTAGAGTGTGGGTTCCACATGAGCATGGGGTGAAGCAGTAAGACAGAATGCACTAGTTACAGAAAGGAGATGATTAAGAGGTCTTGAAAGGACATTATTATCTTGGACACTGGGATTACCCAACAAAACACAGGATTGTGCCCCCTGTTTATCTAATCAATACTAATAACAACCTAACTTTTCTTGTTGGTCTCTTCTTCAAGTACCTGCCAAAGCCAAACCTGTTTAAGAACTCAGTGCCCTACTTGGTGGCCATAATTAAGAAGTGCAATTCGTAATATCAGAGTTTATCTAACAGGAGAAGCCAGCAGTGATTTAGACTTGATTCTCCATTGGAAAGGATTTTGTGCACTCACTCACTTCTACAGAAATGACAGCCAAACACACACATACACACTTTGCAACTCTGCCATCAGTGTTTGGGTACCCTCACATCGCTCATTAATATCCAGGCCAAATGGTGTGTAGAGTGCATTGGCTGGGGACAAAATTGAGATGTACGGGCTGCTCCTGCACTCTCTCTAATGCAAGCTCCTACCCCCTTGTAGACGCCAGAGACCCGACGCCTCCTCTCCGCCCAAGCTGGGAGGGCTTCCTCGAAGAACGTCCACTTTGTTGAAGCACGCCAGGGCAATAGGATCACGTGGCACAGCGGCTCCAAGTTTGGAGATGCCACAGTGACTAGATTTACACCTTACATAATTAGAGACTTAAGAAGGTGTATTTATATCAGGATGGAGTTTCGTTTTAAAAAAGTGAGCACTTTGGTCAGTTTGGCTCAGAACCTTGCAAATTTCCTATGCAAAATAGCAATGAATTTTTTCCCCTCCTGTCTAAACTCACACAAACTTGGGTAAACAAACTTTTGACCACTTTGACATCATCAGTAGCCCACCTTGAAGCTTGTCTTAAAAAACTGTTTACTGATTATTTAATATTCCATTTCTGATCTCGCCTCATTCGTCCTGGTGTACCTGTATCACTTTGTGTTCTTCCAAAGCCATGAAAGAAAATCTTTATTATTGCAAAAGAAATGTTAAAAATTGTATGAATCTATGGCCTCTTTATATAATTCACAAGTAAATTAAGCATAGAACCTTCTTCCAGAGCAAACAAACAGATTTGGAAGAGGGAGGTCTGTGGTGTGATACTGGAGTGGGATGGTGTGATACCCAGGTGGAGGTATTCTTTTGAAATCTAAACTGTGACATGGGAGATTCAGGGGCTTTACTTGTGTACCAAAACTTGAGGGACCCAAATGTAGCCCCCACAAAAAAAGGGGATTGGAGGAGAGGGGCGAGTCCTTTTTGGCTTGCTGCCCGGGCCAAGTGAGTTTGTGTATGCATGTGTGAGGAACGGGTAGAGTGGGGGTAAATTTAAGTGCATGGCTCATGGGTGCATCAAAGATACAGTAAATGTTAACTCCTTAAAAAAGAATATAAAAAATCCTGCTTTGTATAGCATTTGCACATCCCAAATATGGTCAGAGGCTGATGCAGAGTTGTTCCATGTCACTGGAAGGGAAACCTGGGAAGTTGGAAATCTGCATAAAGAGTTGGAATTTTATATCAAAAAGCAACCATAACATCTTACAGCCACATGCAACAGACTAATTGGTAAACATATGGTAATCGTAGGAAATAAAAGTCCATGTAGGTCCATAGATAGAATTCATAGATAATGTAATCATGAAAAATATGTGCACAAGGAATATTTTGTGTGTTTCAGGGATTTGCACTGGAATGTCATTTTATTTCTTAGTTTCTTTTCCAGTGGTCAAATGCTTTTTAACTCGTTGTTTAAAACTTAAGAGCTGGTAAGTTAGAACTTGAATTCATGCATGCATCTGAATTCCCTAATAGAGAAATACTCTCTGGAACAACTTTGGCTTAAAGAACTTGCTCAGAAGCTCAATAGCGGTTGTTCAGAAGTGCTATTGATATTTATCATAGATATCTTGACTGAAATAAACATAGCTGCTGCAAATTCTTGCAAATAGCTAGAGCAAGTGGACAATAGTGACAAAATTAGACTTATTTGGTATGACTGACAGATTAGCATTACAAATCCCTGAGCCATTGTGGCCGCATGTAAAATTGAATGCTGTCAGAAGTATACGCACAATAAATATGGCTGCAGGTAATGTGTAGGTATCAAATTATGCATTTAATGTTATGGACATTTCACAAAAGCAGGATGTTTGTGTATTTGGTTGTGTTTGGGCAAATGTGGTTGGCATAAAGTGTATAAGATTACCACTCTTGTCTCACAACTCTACACGGCTTGCTGATGGCTGGCCACATTTTCAGCATTTGTCAGCCTTTGGACAGGAAGCTGATGACTTAAGTTGTTGTGACGCATGCATAATGAACCAGCACACAAAGCTGCACCTGTGGTCAACAAAGATTCTCTCTTCTTGCAGTCTGAGATGCCCGCTCCATCCCATTGTTCTCCTCTACAGCTCCAGCCCAGCTGCATGGGCATTTAGTCTCTTTGGGCATTCATGGGATCCGCATTAGAGGATAGAGTGAACGGCGATTGCACTGCCTTCCCCCTCCACACCCCAATAAAGACTTCTTTATCTGACACTCAAATCAAGGCCAACCAGCTGTGTACAAATGCATAAGGGCTCACGGCGCTTTTTGTGCCGTTGTCTGGAGCTGCTGGCAAATTTGTTCTATTGGCAAAACAAGTTTTCCCCTTCAGGGACACGAGACCATTATTACTCACTTTCCCAGAGAGTAGTCATTTTTTCATGTCTGTAAAGAAATGATGCATGAATTATGATCCAGCACGTCAAAACATGCGGGCTCTCGTCTATTCGAGTGCACAGTGCTCATGCAAATGTTAAATTCAAACATGCAAACATTCATGTCAATTAAACAAGATTAACATGTAGGGAAATGTAACCATTGCTTTCTGAAGTGTGCTAGTAAGAAAATACATCGAAACATATGCTCCCTAAACCCATGCCCCTCCTGCTACCCAAATAAACATTGACAACGCTATATTGACAATTATTCAGCATAACCACCTGTAATTTAAAGATACAGTGAAGCTTTGCATGACCAAACCCTGCATTATTGTCTGGAAGGGGTTTGAATTCAATTTTAGCTGAAAAACAGAGCCACCACCATTCAGCCTCTGAGCAAGTCCCTTTACTCCAAATTTCTTCAGGGAGATGTCAGTCACTCTGGATAGCAGTTTCGGCTAAATGCTGTAAATGTCAATTTAACTTCTGTATTTATACTTGAAATGGGAACAACTGAACAGTGTTTCAATGTCTGCCCTCTAAAGCCAACTTGTTTAACTGTAAGGTGATCAGACCAGCTTAAACATTCTCACATGGACAAATCAAACAGCTAGTAAAACTGTAATTTTAGGCACTCAAGATCATTTTGACACTCTGGGTTATTATGTATTATGTATCCCTGGCACTGCCCTCGTTCATCAAAGCCCTGGCGTGAGAGTTATTCTTCATACTTATGTCTCTGACAGGCTGCCAAACCCTTAATATGACTCTGGTGATTAATACCATGCAATTAATTTTCGTCTCAGACAAAGCAATATACACAGCGGTCCAGTCACATAGTTATACACCTTTTCCTTCGCCGCCTCTACTTACCTCTGCTTCTGTTACCCAGGGACAAACTGTAATGCAAATATCTCTCACTCTGAGCAATATAAGCCATGTGGCAGCGGTTAGGACAAGAGCCGAGACAGCAACCCAATCCAGAACTGACAATTTATCAGACGCGTCCAGCTTGTTCTACACACTGACAAAGTCCAGCATTACACCTTCCAAATGAAACGGCTGTAATCGGTCAATCCCAGGGGATGGGGAAGCGCTTTATGTATGCAGCTCACACGCACATGAAAGATACCATATGTGCTAAGCGCACTGGTGTCTTTGCGCAGTATATTCTCTTGTTAATAGTGAGATCTGTTCCTGAAAACATGGCCCCTTTGGATTTGGGCTGGTGAGGAGTAATGATTATTCTTTAACTGAAGAGGGCCGCTGTCTCTTATGACAGCTGTAGCTGTCTGGTTAAATTTATCTGCCTCACCTCAATGTTGCATTTAGTTTCTATTTGTGAGCAATTAAATGTCTTGCATGTTTCATTTTTGCTTTTACTGTTTTATTTGAAATATTTTTATTCAAAGTCAAAGTAAACTTTTTGCCATCTTTGCTATATACAAGAATATAGAGAGACGAGATGACATGGCTCCAGGTTTTACAGCATAAAGAACATATAGAGTAAGTATATATAAACTGTAAAATATAAAACACAAAACTAGAGGTAGGAAAAGAGACTGCGTAAATTAGTTAGATGCAGTATTCAAACTACAATGATCCTGGAATTGTCTTTTTGCCTTGAATGTGCATAAGATCTGCAGCAGTTCAATATGTAAGTTCTAAACAGTAGTCTTTTAAAAAATAACAGTAAAATAACAGTATGTGAGGGGTTCAGTAATATGTGCAAATATCGTAACAGTAGTCAAGTGGAGAAACTGCTTTGTTTTTAACCAGTGACTAGCATTCAGATGGACTATGATGGACAGAGAAGCAGAATTTCAACTTCTTTTTGATAGAAGTGGCTCTTCTGAGCTGATGCTATGGATGAAGAAGGTGCATGCAAGAAAGGCTGAAATTTGATTGTAGCACCATCAACAGGTTTGAGAGTTTAGTTCTCCTTCTGCTGCAACGGTGAACAGTGTGTTGGCCATGCTAGTCTCCATTGTTTGGATATTAGAAGTGGAACTGACACTATTAGAGAGGAAAAATAAAGTGAGAACAGTTTTCTTATTTTAAATCTTAGAAATCAGTGAATGTATCTAGACATTAGAAGGTTTTGTTGTTTTTTTTTTTCACTCAGTTTGCACCATATGAACATGAAGCACACTTCACATTTAATCCTGTCTTATGTAAAATGTTTTAAACATTTATTTGTACTTGCTATTTAATGATTTTATAACACGCTGGTATCATAAAACCACATTACTGAAAATTTAAGCACTTTACTGAGCCAAAATCTTAACCTATTTTGATAGATGTTTATCTGATATCAATTACTCAAACTTAAGTGTGTAAATGTCATATTTTACATGTATTTATTAATTTATAATTACACTAAATAATACACTCCAACCTGATGCACTGTGAACAGTTTTTCCTCCACATTTCACTAATTTAACTACTTTAAGTAAGAAGGCATCTTAAGTACAGAAAGCCTGTACTTCATTATGGGCTAGCCCAAAAACCTGCAAACAGATCTTCTATTATTTAAACAGTCCTGTACTAAATGCACTAATCCAGCTAATATCATGGTCTCACCTTCACATTCTATTTTGGACCTGAATTAGAACTTGCATATATGAAGCTAGGAGGAAAAAAACATTAGGCGTGATTATGCAGAAAGTTTTCCTAATGACGAACAATCATATTAACCTCAGTCCATCATTAAAGTGGTACACTGGGCTCCTTTTACTTCAAGTGGGGTGATTGGGTGAGGTGATCCTTTCTGTATTTATATTAAATGAAACTGACTGGTTGTATAATGGGACAAAACTGAAATAAACTGGAGTACTGCAACTCCACTATGCAAACTCCCTTTTACTTCAGATGATTTAGAACATAAGACTAGTCTACACTGTCCCAAAATTCTCACATTCCACCCAAATACTTCAGAATCTGCACCCCCTTCTTTATGGATTCTGATGTTCTCACATAATTCTAGAGTTAGTTCCACTGGAATGAACCCCCTCTTGCTATCAGAACTGTTGTGGGCTTTGCTATGTTTAAACTGTTTGAAGACCCAGCAATCTCCTTTCATCTTGTATCTTAATTAATGAAACCTCTCTTTCCCAAAGGAAGGGTACTTTGGGCACTTACACAATCATTTTTAAAAATATATTCTTTTTGAATGTAAAGATATTGAAGGAGCTATATGTAAGATTGTGGCCAAAACTGATACTGCAGTCAAATTCAAAATATTGTAGCATGTTGTCTCCCTTCCCCTCCTCCCCAGACTTGAGGTTGCCAGATAGGCTGGCGGATCCAGCAAGAACCAATCTACATGGCAAGCAATGAGTCCTACACTGTTGATCACCTGTTGATCATGTAATGCTTGATTATTTGCAAAGGGTGTTGGTGGCCTAGTCGTAGGCTACTCGCCTTTGGACCAAGAGGTTATGGGTTCAAATATGACCACTGGCGTTACCAGCATTAGGTCCCTGAGTAAGACTCTTAACCCTAAATTGCTTTCAGGGGAACTGTCCCTGAAATTAGGAAAAAATGTAAGTCGCTCTGGATAAGAGCGTCTGCTAAATGCTGTAAATGTAGACACTATGAGTGATATTTTTAATTATTTATTTATAGCATTAACTACAATAATTGACAATTATTGAAAATTAACCACTTCGCATATATCTTCAATTTCTTCTCTGCTGTCAGCTGTCTCTCTTTGAAATGCAACTCCTATGCAGATCGTCTGCTTTTGTCAAGATGTCAAGATGAGTCATAACAACGCCTTTTAGTTTTAGTAACGTCAGACATTTGTAACTCAGAATGCTTGTAGTTGCAGCTCACTGGCAACCTGGATGCCGAATTTCTACTGACTTCGTGATTGGCCAACAGCGGTGGGTGGTGCAAAAGGCCAAAACACAAAATCAAAACAAACATGATTTGTGTGCTGCAAATGAAATTTTAGAATGCAAACATTCTGGCTATATGAATTTTGTCAGTGGGATCAGTATTTCAAATAAACTTGAATCCTTAATCTCTGGTGACATATTAGGTTCATTTTATGATTACTTGCCATAAATTTCTTTCATATACATAGCTCCTTTAATTTTTAACTTGTATTCGGACAGGGTTTAAAAAGGTATGTAATTCAGCTGGCAGAAACATGAATAGTAGCTGTTGAAGAACAAGCTAAAGCTAGAGCTGAAAATGTTTCAGAGTTTGCCTTTGTGAAGTGATTGCTAAAAAGCAATGTAGAATGTAGTAATGTAGCAATGTAGTAGAATGAAAACGATATGTACAAATCGTAAGCCTGGTCTTTTTTTCTCCATGATCATACAAAGAGGGATGTGATTAGTGTGTACTCCCTAATTGCACATGCTTGGCATTTCCTCCCCTGCTTTGGAAAAGCTCTCCAGGGAGTCATTGGGATTGAGTCTGTGTTGTCTCCAGCAGGAATCTCCCTCTGATGTCTTGTCAGTAAGCTTATGAAGAACACCTCGGATCCATAGGCAGCTACATCAGTAACCACCTTTGGGAACTGAAACTGAACCTCTGAACTCAGCATTTCTGTTTATAAAGTAAAGTGACTAGCAAAGAGATTCATTCATTGATTCATTTTATTTATGAAAGAAATTGATGTTTTAATTAATGCACCAGTAGAGATACTTATTGATTGGGTGACTGATTCATTCATTAACTTTTTTGAAAAGAAATAACTTAAGCACATTGTGGGAGAATTAGTGTCACCCATTAAAAATACACAAAAAGCTTTTTGGTTAAAAATGAAGGTTTTGCAAAAAAGGACAGTTAAGATAAATCAATGATGATTTCCATATCATTTAATCCACTCCTTTTCATTCTTTAATTAACTCACCAACTCCTGTTGTCTAATGTGCTACAGAAACCGTTAATGCTTTGGACTACTTGGCATTTATTTTTTATCATTTTACATTTTTTTTATTTTTCAAGCAACAAATACTATGCATTATGGCCACTGAAGCCACAAGCTTTATGAAAACTGTATTCACATTCATGCCATCTAACAGACGCTCTTGTACAGAGTGACTTCCTTTTCCTTTTTACAGAGACAGTCTACTTGGACCAACTTGGGTTAAGGCATGCTCAGTGGCAGTAGTGCTGCTAGCAAGGATACAGCTGGATTTGCTTCTACAACCCCTTGGGCCAAAAGCAAATATCCTACAACTACGCCACCACCCCTCTCTGTTGTCTGCATTGTGCCTGGATGCTTCACCCCATCTTTTGAATGTGTTTGTGTTCAAATACATTCACTGTTTGGCCATGGGACTCCTCTGTTTATGTTCAAAAACAAAGGGGCTAGAATACTTAACCACTGTTCTATATTGTGCATGCCATTAGCAAGCTGTCCATTAAGAGCAAACTTCCTCTTAGTTGGCAGTAGGTCTCCTGAAGTAAGGTTGTGTGTGGAACAGAGAGAAGGCTGTTTTCGATCCGTTTACAGGTTGTCATCGCCTTGCTTGGTTCTGACTGGTCGTCCCAACGGGAGAGTGCTCTGCTTTCAATAAGCAAGACCGAATTTCCATTTGGAGAATGTTATTGCTGTCATAAACGAAACATGCTCATGAGGTTTATATGCTGTGAGGTAACAACATTACGAGATGTGGAAATGCATTAAATAAAGCTACTGCCTTCATGATGCAACAACAAGATTCTCATGATGAAGATGTCATACGTGTTGTGAATGGGATAAAGTCAGTTGGGCTATGGATTCACTGTGATGTCAAACAATGTCAGCTTTACTGTGTGTGGTTTGGGGATGGCTGACTGCTGTTGTGAGGGATGGATCGTGATAAGGAACAGGTTTGCACTCAGCCCACAATATGCTGCTGTCAAACACAGTAGATATGATCCATGTGTAAGGAGGTTGATGTGGTCCATATGCAGCAAGCTGCTGTAACTCTTTCCCTAAAAGGGGTTTCATATATCCTATAATACAGTGCTGCAGGATGGCTTATGAATGGTTCATTTCAAAAAGGCAAGTCTATATAGACAATAGTGCTTACTTGTTTTATATTTAGCTGCATTAATAATTTTGAGTATAGTATTCTTTTAATCAGAATACATTATATTCTGATTAAATACATCCCTTTAAATTAGAATACAATGACTGTTATTAGTAAAATATTGTAATTAAACAGCATTTACAACATTTATCAGACGCTCTTATCCAGAGCAACTTCCACGTCCTCATTGCAGGGACAGTCTCCCTGAAGCAACACAAGTTCTGAAAGAAGGATAGAGCTGGATACCTGTCCACTTTCACCTGTACAGCACTTCTACAGAATTGGAAAGAATGCTCATAATGGTGCTCAGAAAGGCTCCTTAAAGTAGATCTTCCATATTTATGTAAATCAGCTGCTCCTAGAACAGGGGTCTGCAACCTGTGACTTTACAGCCTCATGTGGATTTGTCAGTTCTCTGTTGCAGCTTAATGTGTGACTCTGTGTAGCTTTGAAAATATGATGTAAATAAAAATAATGGCTATTTTATTTTACTTTTAAATGTTTTGTCGATGTAAATATGTGTCATATCCTATATGTCACCGGTCATTACTATTAATTTTTAAACACAACAACATAGTTACTTTAAATACAGTAGCATAACTCCAAAAGCAAATATGCTGTGTTAAATTCATTTAGGGGTCAAATAAGTTTTGTGGCTCCACCGAATTTTATTTGGTAGAAAGGGGCCAGAATGGCTCTTTTGATGCTGAAGGTTGCAGAGCCCTGTCCTAGAAGGTTTCTGTAATGAAATGGATACTATCCAGACAGTGATATTTACAGTACAAAGTATTGCTGGACAGCAGAAGAACTGAAATTTGTGAGCTCCCAAACATGAAAAAGTGGAACTAAATTCAAACAATACAGGTTCTTAATTTTAACTGCTAACTGAAAACACTGTTAATTAGACAATTGAATGCTGTGGTCAGGAAAATTGAGTGATTGGAGAACAGAGTAAACTTCTATATTCCAGTAGATTGATGTTATGATGTTATACTGTTTACTTTTAATTTTACCTATTTTTATCTAATGCTTTATTTGCAGCAGACTTTAAGGTTCTGAATTGAAAAGAAAGTTTCAGTATGTGCTGCTCATGTGTTGTGTCATGTGCCATAATAAAAGAACTTATTAAATTCTGAGAAATAGAAAATGTACTTCAAGAGAAACATGTTTAACCTTTCAAAAGTATGATGCAAGAACACTGAAAAAAGTGTATATGAGAATCATTGCCTTATAGAACTTATTCTACATGATACAACAAAATTGCTTTGTAATATTTGAATCAAACTTTAAATTTTCATTGCCCTTTAAGTAACGTGTTAAGTAAATGTGGTAACACACATTTAATGCCAGGTGGCTGGCCCTTGCTAAAATGGATTTTTTTTTTTAGGAATCTTGTTATGAATGCTCTTTTGTTGATTTAATGGTTGGTGAATGTTTTAATATTTTATTGTGTTGTTTGTTTTCATTGTAAAGACATTTTTGCCAGCGTGCTTCTCACCATTTTTTGTCCTGTCCTGGTGCATTAGACAAGCAGAATGAGGGGTTTGATTGCCTCGTGTAGTCGGGGTAGATTTGCTTTGCAAAGGAGTGTGGGATACTCTTCCTATTGCATACTTTAGATTTATTCAGGTAGTCAAATTAGATTTATTCAGGTAGTCAAACCACATTGAGAAAGGACAGGAACAGGAAAAGAAACAAATAGATACATACAATTGCTCTCAAAATCATTCAACCCCCATTGCAAATTAGGGTTATTGGCAAAATGTACAAACTTGTACCTGTTTGCAATAAACAAGTCAAACAAGAACAATTTAATGTCACGTCTGCGGCTCCTCCCCAACACCCGGGCTCGCCAGAGTGTTAACCTGAGGTTTGATGTGTAGCGTTGGGGTTGTCTTGGTAACGGTGTGTCTGTCCCTTTAAGGATTCCCCGTTTAGCCACGCCTGGGTTTGTTACGTCAAGGCTTGGGTTTCCCCTACCTAATGTGTCTCACCTGTTGGTTATTTGTGTGTCGCGTTTTCATTGGTTTGTTTCCATTAATCTGTTTGGTGTTTTATTATTTAACCAGTCCGATCGTATCCGTAGTTGTCCGTTCACCCTCATGAAAACCGCTATTGTTCTGCTCCACTTCAGAGACCCGCAAACCCCGACCGGAGCTAAGCTCCAGCAAGCCCTGGCAAACCACTCCTAGCATTCTACTACCGCCTCGCTTTAAGGACTTCCTAACTCACAAACCAACTCAAGTTGTGGCAAGTACGAGTGGCGTCGCTGCATGCGGGGTTTTGGTCTGTGGAGACAGTATCTTCAGCACTGTGTGTGTGTATCTGTGTGTGACCACAAATAAAAGTCACGTTGCATTCAAGTTCTCCTGCATTTGCGTCCGCGTTCCTGCTCAGCATCATGACATTTAAACAGATCAACACAACTAATATTACAAGTGGTTTCTCCACATTCAGCACAAAATGTCACTTTTACTGACTACTGCAGTTTCAAAATTATTCAATCCTATGAATAGAATCCCTCATATGAGCACAGGTTTGTAAATCAGGTGTTGTCTCAAGCATTACTGTTAGCATTATATCTAGCCTCATAAGCTGCATCAGGTGTGCATGAGCAAGAACTCCTCAAAAACCCAGAATGGTTATGGGTATAATCACAGTGATGTTTGACTGCATGGTAGAAACAGGGGTAAGTCAAAAGAATAGTCCAGAAAGGCTAGATAAGAGATCTGTGTCTTGCACAAATAAGGAAAAGGATACAAAAAGATATTAAAGTCATTGATTGTTCCTAGAGATACAGTTGAAAGCATAGTTCACAAGTTTAAAGTTAAAGGAACAGTGGCTACACTACCTGGATGTGGCAGAAAGAGGAAGCTATCAACAACTGCGACTAGGTTTCTGAAGTGACTGCAAAAGACCTGCAGCAAGACTTGGTGGCAGCAGGTATGGAGGTTTCTGTTCCATGTATGGTGTACACTAAATGCTGAAGGTTTCCATGCCCAAACTACAAGATGAACACCAAAATCACAAAACAAGTTGGCGCCAATGTGCTCAAAACCATATAAATAAGCCACAGAACTTTTGGGATTCTGTGTTGTGGAGTGATGAACTGAAAACTGGAAATTTTTAGACCTATGGATCAGTAGTATGTCTGGAAGAGCAAGAATGAAGCATATGCTGAACAGGATACCCTGCCTAAGTGAAGCAGGGTGGTGGTGGGTTAGTCCAGGCCTGCCCAAGATGGATTCAATCAAATATCAGAAAATACTTGGAGAACGTCATGCCGTCTGTGTTGAAGCTGAAGCTTGGGCATCACTGGACCTTCTAACAGGACAATGATCCCAAGCATACCTCAAAGAACGTCAAAGCTTGGTTTCAGAAAAGGTCCTGGAAGATTGTAGAGTGGCCATCACAGTTGCCTGACTTGAACCCCATAGAAAATCTCTGGTGGGATTTGAAGAAGGTGGTTGCAGCAAGCAAACCTAAGAATATTAGTGACCTGGAGGTCATTGCCTATGAGTAATGGCAAACCATCCAGCATATCAGGAGGGAAAGCAGCTGTTTGTTCCTACTGTTTACAGTGGGGGAGGGATGCTGTTGACCTCACCTGGGGACATCATGCAGAGGTGGAAGTAATACTTTCAGGACCTCCTCAACCCTGCACTACACATGCTGCCTGCAAGTCATCTGATGGCACAGAGCCACAGGGGGCTGGGGTGAACTTGCCCATCACCTGGAAGTGGAGCTAGTGTAGTGGGAGGTCTGGCGTCTCTCCTGAGGCTGCTACCCCTGCGACCTGAACCCTGGACAAGCGGATGGTAATGAATGAATTAATAAATGAATGAATGTAATTTGGAAAGGTGATAAAACATTACAGTGTATTATTACTGAAAAAATATTTCAGGTTATTTAAAGATTAGAAATTAAGATTATAAGGTTTGCAATCTGTACAGTGCAATGGGTAGTGTGTGTGCTGAGTGACACAGGGAAATCAAAGTATCAAATAGAGTTTGGGAAGTGCCAGAGAGGAGACTTTTGGATGCCAGAATGAGCAAGTAGGCAGAGGTAGGTAAGCTTTTCTGTATATGTTACGTTTAAAAATAGCCAAGTGCATTGTGATTGAGATCTCAGATGAAACCATTTAATGTTTGTCTTACAACGACAATTTGTCTCAATAGCCAGGTTTCCATCCAAGGAGTTTTTTCGAAAAAAATATTTAGCGCTTTTTTTTTACCGATATAGCTGATGGAAATGCTAATTATCGATAAAATTTTGTAAATGTCGACATAATATTTTTCTGTTTAACTTTAGCGCATAACTTCTATTCGATACTTCAGATGTTGCAAAAACTACTTTGGAAACACTTTTTGTCGTAAAAAAAGGGCTTTAACGCAAATAAATGTGTCACATGATACACCAAAACCTATGCGACAGTTCGTTATGGGGGGATGACGTCATCACGCGCACGATTTTATCGATAAAAAGCCAGTTGGATGGAAACAGGCTGGAGACAGCAAATATCGCACATTTTTTTTCGCATATTCTGTTTGTCGATAACAAAACGTTGCAAAAAACTGGATGGAAACTTGGCTAGTGATTACATAATTATTGAATGCATTTCATTTATTCCTCAGATGTACAATAAATAAAATATTTTTTTTAATTAATAGAAATCATAGCTGTAACAACTGACTTCCTTTATTTGCCCCAAGTTTAAACTATTTGCTGCCACAATGAATCTCTAAGGCAAACATTATACTCCAGATATCTAGAAATACTCTGCTGTGGCTCTGACATCCTGTATTAGACTTAATTGCTAGCAAATGGTGGCTAAGAGAAGCCAAAAAAACCCAAGCACCTGTTCTCAGAACTGTTTGGATTTGGGCAATAAGGAGACTTAACAAGGACCACTTCATTTGCTGACAACCGAAGAAACACTAGCAAGAAGCTTAATCTGTGCCATGCTGCCAAAGTGAAAATATAGTCTTTTGAAAATGCATGATACCAAATCCTGCATAAGCATGGATTTCAGAAAGGAAAGTTGGCATGAAATGTTTACATTAAAAACAGTGACCAGTTGTTCATTTAACCTACTGTTACACCTAAAATGTGACATTAGATTGTTTTTTTGTCATGCTCCTCTGTAGAGAGGTCTGGGGAAATCCCCTGGGAGATCACCCTGAAGCAGGAACATTTGGCTTACTCATAATTCAGCTGTAAAGAATGTATGAATGACTGCCCTGTACCCCATTACAATGTTCACCTTAACCCTTTACACCACCCACAGCTGCAGAACCATTGTAATCCATTACAAAGACAGATTACTCTCCAGTCCCCACCCCAAAACCATGCATCATACAAGTTATGTCAATTTTGTGAAACATACATATCCATCTGCCCAAGCTAACAATTTTCAAGACACAAGAACTTTAGCAGTGGTATGATGAAATAACTGCAACCCCCAGTGGTGGGCAGCCATATGTCAAGACTCTTGACCAAGGTATAAGCAGAGCAAGAAAGAGGAATGTTAGTGTCCAACCCAGGCAGAGAGATTTACAACCCTAATCAAAAGCTTGGGCAGAATTGGAAATTGAGCGTGAATGATGTCATGAGACAATCAGTACCCAACGCCCTGATTTATAACCTGAGGTGAGATTCATAAAAACAACCCTTAAAAAAGGATGAAGAAAGAACAGAAAGCAATCATGATTTTTCAAAAGGATCTCTGTGCCATGTTGAGTGGATACACAATTTCACTCTAAACACCCTTGCATTTATTCACTTCTTCACCAAACTGCACCTGAATGAGTGCCTACTCTTCATGATCGATAGTGCCAGGTCTCACTCATCAATAACTGTAATTAGCTTCTAGGAAACCCCTGAAACCTGGGGGCAGCCTGTTAAACCCACTACATTTTTCATCTACAGGGATCAGATACATTGAGCACACTGATATGAGATGCATATATACATACTACAGCCATCTTGTCAAAATTATGTGTATGCTAAGGAAAAGTACATGGATGTCACAGAAAGGCAAATCAACTTCTCATCAATACCTCATAGCATGTTAATATATGATGTCACTATGTATGATATGGATATGCACAATTATGGACTTTTAAAGCAATCTACCATTTCAGCATTGACTCTGTGGTCACCAGCAAACTCTACGCATTCTACGCATGCTTTGAGGCTAATTGTGCGAGCACTAGTCACGTGGCTAACACTAGCACTATATGTGGAGGGCATTGCAGTGGGTCAGGGAAAGCACCAGGGCACAGATGGCATCTCCAGGCATCTGCTGCGCTGCTCCATCGACCACCTGATCAGAGTCTTTACCTCCATTTTCAACAAGTCTCTGGCTTAGTCTGTATTCCCAACCTGCTTTAAAATATCCAACATTGTACCAGTGCCTAAGAACAGTAAGCCCAGAATGACTGGTTTGCACTAACATTGGTGGTCATGAAGGTTCTTAAGAGAATCTAGCATATCCTCCCTCCCAAGTTCCACAGACCTAGTCCAGTTCACCTTCCACTCCTCTACATCAATGGGACTGCAGTGGAGAGAGTGTGCAGCTAAAAATATATGGATGTTGCATCACTGAGGATCTGACATGAACAGTATATATCCAAATTCCGTCCAATAAGGTGAGACAGCTGAGGAAGCTTTGTGTCTCCTCAGTGATCCTGAGGACATTTTACTCCTGTGCTGTGGAAAATGTCCTGACCCAGAACATCACATCCTGGCATGGAAATAGCTGTGCACAGGACATAAACAGACTGCAGAGAGTTTTGGCAGCAGAGCACTGTACCAGATGTCTACAGGACATTTACAACAGTAGATGATGAAGCAGAGCCATAAGGATTATCAGAGGCTCGTCTCACCCCTGTAACTGTTAGTTTGATCAGCTACAATCAGGCAAATGCTTTGGGTACATTGTGGCAATAACAGAGAGTCTCAGGAAGAGCTTCTGTCCTCACGCCATAAGACTTTGTAACCATGACATGACACCATTCATTCATTCATGGCACCAACACACAACAGGGCGCACACACACACACACACACTACACAATCACACTCCAATTTACACTTTGTGGGGCCGATTTAGAGTCACCAATTAATCTATAGTGCATGCTTTTGGACTGTGGGATAAAACCGGAGCACCTGGAATAAACCCACGCGAACATGGGGACAGCATGCAAACTCCACACAGAAAGGCCCCACGACCGACCCAGAGCTCGAACCAAGGACTTTCTTGCTGTGAGGCGACAGTGCTAACCACTGCACCACCGTGCCGCCAAGATGACACCACTACTCCTTTAATATAACACAGACTCATGTAAACTCTTCCATATTGTTTCCAGCTTGCCATTTTACACTGTATGCTTATTTGCCCATTTATACTTTATCTTTATATTCCACCCATCTGCCTGAAAGAACTGTATGTGTATTTGTTTGGCTGAAACAATGCAAATACCCTTAAGTTTGTTGTAAGATTCTTAACCTGTAAACTTTTTTAAAATTCTAAATTCTATTTCTTTGATATGCACATTCTTTGGATCATTTAGGGTGCATTTCACTACATGTTGTGCATATATAACTATGTACTGTATATATGTGTCAAATAAAGAAACTCGAATCATCAACTTATTCCTATGCTCCAGGTATGTCAGAGATGACTGGTTCATCCAAATTACTCACTCATCAAGTGCATAAATTCAATCTGGTGTCACCCAGAGGAATGTGTTGTCCCTTTCTGAGTGTTTTAGACCAGGTAATTTGTAAAATGACCTGTGGTAAGAAGGTGCAATAGAAATAACATTGGTTGCAATTTGTTCATTTGAAGTTTAAACAGATTAATATTCTTCAAATTTTCAAACAACTGTTATGTAGGAAAATGTCACGTTTATTCAGCCGTCAGTGGCAGAATTGTCTCCTGTTTTCTGCCCTTGTTTAGGTTTTCCTTATATGTTATGCCTCTCTGCGTGTATAAGCCTGCCTCTCCCCTGTGTCTTTATCTGTTCTCATTGAGATTTTAGTATTCATGAGGTTGCATCAGGTTTGTTTCTGTTTATTTGTAATTTAAGCTCATGTTAACCCCTCATTCCCACATCCCGTGTTTGTCCTTTCTGCACCTCTCATCTCTAAGGAAACAATAAAAATTCAGCTTTAGACATAAATATGTTAAAATTACCTTCATCTATTTTAAGTTACATAATAGCCATGTAGTTATTTCTTGTCTTTATGTGCATTAGATTACGTTAATCAAAAATTATAACTAGTAACTACACTAGACAACTTTTTAGATGTAATTTCTTCTACCTTTATTATCATTCCATTTCTATACAGTCCTACCCAGTTATGTAAAGATTTATACCTCTATAATGTTTTCACATTTATACTTTGTTTAACATCATGCATAGTTTAGCAACTAACGTCTATTTAAAACCCTCCATTTGAGTAGTTATGCGACCTGCCATCACGCCGCCATTTTTATTTTCAACACTTTGCTCATTGTGACGAGCGACTTCTGCGAAAATTAGTCAGCTGGGGAATTGCGGCGAGACTAACAGATTTTTTAAATAAAAGCCATTTTCACTTATTACTCGAGAATCTTTCACCAACATTACTACCCAACAGCCTCTGATGAGGGTAATTTAACGTGTTAAATCAGATGTGGGGCCAGCTCAGCTTGTTTACCACGGACTGTTTACCACGGACCTGGTGACAACTTTAAATGGTCGAAATGAGACAGTTTAGGCAACATTACATTATGATTAAATGAAAGTCTAGGTCTCGTGTAGGAGCACTTTGTGCTTGGAGGGGGTGAAAAAATGTAGTATAAATAAAAGGAAATTAATTAAATGTAGGGCGGTTGGTTTGGCGCCATGGAAAGAATACACAATTTGGAGACTGGTGCCAAAGCCGGGGAAGGACAAAATGAAGGCGATCAGTCATATTTTGGGGCAGTTTGACAGTGGGCATGCCGCTCGCTAGGGAGGTCGGCACAGCAATTCAGACAAATTAGACAAAATTGCAAAGGTAAACAGAAAGAGGGATCCCATAATGTTTCTCACTTCATTCTTCTTTTACATACTCTATGGGCAAGTGATGCAAAAAACTCTTTTAGGACAATCAAAAATAAGCTGGAAAAAAAAAAGCTTGAAATAAATTAACATTTTATGATCATTTTTTCTTTATAGACAAGTATAGGCTACATACACGTATGTGTGTGCTCATGACCATACATTTTTTTCCATCATTTTTGTAAAACATTCATAAAAAGCCTATACTGAACAATTTAAATGTGCAGTAATTGGGACAGTCTCCATACAGTAATTTTAATGAGACTCTTTTGTATAATGAATGCCAGTCATACAAATATAAATATAAACAAAGTCTAAATATAACTATTAATTGATTGTCAACTGTCATGGGTGCGAGTGGGGAACGAGACAGGGAGACACACTTCCAGGCATGGGGTGGATTTAATAACAGAAAATAATTAAATAAACAGAATACACACAACACTCTAGAATGCACCATTGTCATGCAAGCATACAAATCAACTCTTCAAGACAAATTAACACCGCAGCAGCCGCCAAAAAGTCAGGCAGGCTTGTTGGCAGTGTCTTGCTCACCAAGTAAATGCGCAAGTGCAGTACATTTCATTGTCATATGTTCTTTAAAAAATGTGTCACTGGTAATTTCTAGACTATGAAATGTTATTTTAAATAATTAAAATACTTCTAATGCATTTCTGAAGTGGTCTTATTGATCACTGGTAATTAATTTAATGCTTCCTAAGTTCAGTTACTGTGAGGTTACTCAGTATGTAATCCTGTGTTAATGATAACTTTGTCAAAATTTAATAGCAGTGGTAGTGTACTTGGCAGCAAGTGAAGATGAACTATAAATAATTTTATTTCAAGTGGTAGGCTTATGTATTAGTTCTACTAATTGTGGTATGTCTTACCTCCAGTTAATAGCATGTTTCTACTGTATGTTTTACAGCTAGTAAGACCTGTGGAAAGGTGACAGGTGGAGGGCTACCTCCTGAAGCTTTTACAGAAGCTGAGGAGTTAGCCAACAATAGAGAGAGGCCCATTATGGAAGGGGTTGAGGGAGGCATCCAGTCCCACCCTGGTGGCATTGAAATGTCCACCCTTTATGTGCAGGGTGACCACCCTGTGATGCTCAGGTACAAGTTAAGTGTGCAAATGCCTATGTTTCACTAAAAGTAAACCATGTTGATGTAACACTCCAAATGTATTCCTTTAATTTTCAGGAGGATATGAGTGAGGACAGTATGAAAGCAATGTCTGAAACGGACATCCTGGTAGAATTGTTTTATTACTTATATGTCTTACACAGAATAGTATGGCATATTGCAGGATTACAGATAAAATTCCAATTTTTCCAAATCTGTTAAATATGACACCTTTAGTAGAAGCTTAAAAATTGCTAAGCTAGAGCATGAATAGAGGGTATTGCTATACATTCACCAGTCTTTCCTCAATATGTGTGTAACATCATTAATTTTTCACTGTTCATTTGTAGGAAAGGGAGAGAATGAACACAAAGACAC
Organism: Distichodus sexfasciatus; assembly: GCA_032718565.1. Taxonomy (NCBI): domain Eukaryota; kingdom Metazoa; phylum Chordata; class Actinopteri; order Characiformes; family Distichodontidae; genus Distichodus; species Distichodus sexfasciatus. Next base: position 2,942,915 of record JAVGVS010000042.1, read on the forward strand.
TGCCTCAATGTGTTAATGGGCCCTTGTGTTGTAGTGAGCAACATTAACTAAGTGTTTCTACACAAATTATTGAAAAATATTGCACTCTGGACTCTGGTTCTCCACTACTGTTAAAATATCTGCACAAACTTAAATCTTAGTCATACTTTTTTAAGAGATACTGTTTTATTAATAGACCGGATATAGATTTTTTCATATTGAAACAGTTTCTAACCTCTTGCACATCCAGTCAATTTCCACTTTTGTAGGTAATAATGTGTCCAAATTGTCTCTCCTCTACTTCTATTTGTAGTTCTAGTTTTAAGTTGTATTTAATATTCCATTTCTAGTTTAGAATGTATATTTTATATTCTATTTATATATTGTTTATTCCATGTGCCTTATTTGTTCTTTGTTCCCTATTTCCTATTGCACTGCAAAAACTGGAACCACGTCATCTCGTCTCTCTGTACGGTATATAGCAGAGATAACAAAGTTTACTTTGACTTTGACTTAATTAAATCTTGATTAAATCTTGCTTGTGGAAAGTGTCAGGAAAATGGATTACTGGTGCCTCAGGCATGGGTATCTCCAGTCTCCCAGCATCAGGCCATCAAAATGTCCCTTGAACAAATAGAGAACAACTGTCACAGTTTGATGTGTCCAAAATTCTCCATGCTGCCGTACCTTCAAATCTTTGAGATGGTGTGGAATCTTTAAAAATGTCTTGTACTGAGCCTGGCTACCTTTCATAGAGAATATCATGCCATCGGATTCTAGCAGTCTCTAAAAACCCTCCCCCTGCAGAGAGAGCCCCTCATGATTTGTGCGTTAATGTTGTATGGATCATCCAGATGTGTCGGCATGGTCTTTGGAGAAATAATAGGTGGAGGGGAGGTACTTAGGGCTGGGTTACCAAGAACATAACCTGCTCAGAGCAGGTTAGAGACGCAGCGTAAATTGCCCAGGCAACATACCTTGGGTAAAACCTAACCACCTTTCAGAGTGAAGAAGATGAAGGAGCTGGTGGTGGATTTCAGCAGGAGAGACCGTGACTACAGACCCCTCACCATCAACGGTGCTCCAGTGGATAAGGTGTGTTTTTTCAAATACCTTGGCATCTACATCACTGAGGACCTGACATGGACTGAACGTATTAATGTTCAAGTCAAGAAGGCAAGGCAGTGCCTGTACCACCTTAGACAGGTGAGAAAGTTTGGGGTTTCCCCTACCATTCTGAAAGCTTTCTATTCTGGTGCTGTGGAGAGCATCGTCACACAGAATATCTTGTCCTGGTACGAGAACTGCTGTGTTCAGGACCAGAAAGCCCTCCAGAGAGTGATCCAGGCAGCAGAGCACTGCTGCATGTCAGCTCTCCCTTCCCTGCAGGACATTTACACCAAGAGATGTAGGACCATGGCAACTAGGATTGTTAAGGACTCGGCTCACCCGGAAATGGACTTTTTCATCTTCTGAAATCAGGCAGAAGGTTCCGCACCATCATGGGCAAAACAGAGAGACTCAGGAGGACTTTCTATCCTCAGGCCATCCGTTTTTTAAACAAGGACATGTCTGTACCTGTATAATTTGCATGTGACAAATAAAGAATCTTGAATCTAGTACGGGTTAATCGCAAAGTTACACCACATGTCATCAAGTTACTCTTGAAGTTACCCTGATAAGCCAGTAGCCCCGCTTCAAAGTACAGGCCCCAGGTGGAATCAGAACAGGAACAAAAATGAGATCTCGTGCTCCTGGCTGATTCAGAGTCCAGGAAACCACTAAGTTGCAATCCAACCCGAAAAAGAAGAGGTGAAAAGAAAGAGGTGAATATAATAATAATGGGGATCGCTATTGTGGCAGGTACCTGTAGAATAAATGTGCAAAACACAATGGAGCAAGTTTAACATGAGCCAGAGGGGCTCCTTTTTATTGTAAATTGCAGTGAGGGGGAAGTCTGTGAGGGGGAAGCTAGGTCAAAGTCTGTCATTGTGCTCGTGGAGTTCATCTTGAGGTAGTGCAGGTGTTGGTGTCGTCAGGGCAGCTCCGTGAGTGAGTCTGGTGAGGTAGAGAGAGAGAGAGAAACTGGGGGGAAAACACACACATGGTTAGAGGTCAGGGTGCAGGCGTCCTTAGTGCGTGTCACATGCTGACCGCATGTGGCTCTTCAGCATCATTTTATTCTGCCCGTAATGAGCCATAATGAGGCAGTAATGTCACTCCAGCTGTGCATTGCTAGGGGCGGGGCTCTGGTTCCACTCGGTCAGCGATGTTTGTAAAGAGGAGCTGGTCCTGGTGATGGCAAGTGATCGTTATCCCTGGTGCTGAAATGGTGCTTGTCCTGGTGCTGGAGCAGCGGTGTGGGCATGTGCCAGGCATGTGATGTCACATTCCCCCCCTTAGCAGCAAGCCGGTAGCAGTGGGACCTCCGGTCAGCAGGGCCGGCCACTGGGAAAGGCCATCAGCATTGCTATGACCTGACCAGGGGTGATCCTGTATGACAAAGTGAAAATCCTGGAGTTCCAGGAACCAACAAGTTACTCATTGGCATTGGTGTCCTTGGCACGGGCCATCCACTGGAGTGGGGCATGATTGGTAACCAGCATGAATTCCTGTCTTGTCAGGTAATAGCACAGTTTCTGGATAGCCCAGCATATGGCCAGAGCTTCCCACTCCACTACAGCAATGGTGGTTAGTCCAGCAGTTTTCAGGGCCTCAAGGACATTTCATAGTGATTGGAGGTGCTCTGGCCAGCTTGCTGAGTGGATGATGACATCATCTAGGTAGGCAGCTATGTAGGCTCAGTGCGGCCGCAGGACCTCATCCATCAGAGGCTGGAAAGTGGCTGGCGCACCATGCAAACCGAATGGGAGCGTGATGTACTCCCAGTGCCCACTTGGGGAACTGAAAGCCATCTTCTCCCAAGTGGTGGGGGTCAGCAACACCTGCCAGTACCCTTTGGTGAGGTCCAAGGTGGAGATAAAGCGCACACCTCCCAGCCATTCTATCAGCTTGCCCACTTGAGGCATCAGTTAACTTTCAAAGAGAGACACCTCATTCAGCTTATGAAAGTTGTTACACAAGTGGTACATACCATCCGTTTTAGGCACCATCATCACTGGGCTGGACCAAGGACTCCAACTCTCCTGTATGATGCCCAGGGTCCGCATCTTCTGTACTTCCTCCTTGATGGTGACACACCTTGCTTCCTGCACATGAAAGGGCCACTGATGAATCACAGTTCTGGCAGAGGTGTGGCTGTCGTGCTGCAGGATATGGGTCCATCCTAGAACAGAAGAGAATACATCACTGTACTGGTCAACAAGCTCTCTTAACTTCTGAAGTTTGCTCCGGTTCAGTTGGTTCCCAAATTGGACGTGCAGTCGGGTGGGCTGCTCATGCTGTTCAGGGACCCCCCAGGCCAACACCAGGGGCACGGACTCAATCCATTTCTTTAAGTGGTTGATATGGTATAATTTTTCCTCCTGGCGCCAACCTGGATGGCTGATCTTGTAATTGACCAGCCCCACTTTTTCTTTTACTACAAAGGGTCCTTGCCATGTTGCAAGGAATTTGCAGGTCAATGTGGGGATTAAGACAAGGACACGATCTCCAGGTTGGAATTCCTGGGGTTGTGCCAGCCGGTTGTAATACCGCTGCTGGGCAATCTGAGCCTCCTCCATGTGCTCTCACACCACCGACATGACCTACTGAACTCACACCTCCATCTCCTAGACATGCTTGATGGCAAACCAGAATGGGGCAGGTTGATGCTCTCATGCCTCCTTGGCAATTTCCAAGAGCCCTTGCGGTCTTCTTGCAAAGAGAAGCTCGAATGGGGTGAAACCCATGGATGCCTGGGGTGTTTCACGGACTGCGAAAAGCAGATAGGGCAGCATGAGGTCCCAGTTGCGGCCATCCTCCTCTATCACCCGCTTGAGCATCTTCTTCAATGATTGGCTGTACCTTTTGATGAGGCCATCAGTCTGGGGGTATGTAGGAGTTTTATATGGTGCAGATTGCAGAGGTCAGTCATTAGTTTGGAAATGAATGAGGTCTACTGATCAGTGAGAATTTCTTTTGGGATCCGAACCTGACTGGCAAGGAGGAAGAGCTCATTCGCGATGTTCTTGGAGGTGGCATTGCACAAGGGAATCAAGTGGCATTATCTACCAATATGAGGATGTATCCATGTCCTCACACTGATTTTGGTAGCAGACCTATGATATCTATGCCCACATATTCAAATGGGACCTCGACGATGGGAAGTGGTACCAAGGGTGCTGGCCAGAAGAACCGATCTTCAATTTCTCGAGGGTGTTCCACTCCCCCAAGTGGCTTGCAAGGGTGTGTGTGTGTGCCAGGTGTAAGATGATGTCAACTTTGGATCAGGGAGCCACCAGGAGGTCAGTCAGAACACCCCTCCTTGGTACCATGTAGTAGAGGAGGTCACTGCAGATGTCAAAGTGATGCGGTGGCAGGGGACCCTGGCCCTGCCACTCTCCATTCACCTCTTGCACTTGATTCCAGCATTGCTGTAGATTTTCATCTGCCTTTTGCTCCCACAGGAAGGAAGATTCCCTGTGGATCTGCTGAAACACATCAGATAGAGGATTAGAGGCGAATGGGGACTCGCCTTCATCGATCTCCTCGTGTTCTTCTTCTCCGAGAAGCATGGTGGGAATCTGCCTGTTCGCCATTGCTCTTTGTCTCTGTCGCCGTCTCTGCATTGCAGCCAGAGTGGTGGAGGCAGTGCCTCTCAGTAGTGCATTGAATCCTGGGAAATGACAACCCAGGAGGACAGGGACGGACAGCCCCGGCACTACCCCAACCTACAGACCCCAGTGCCAGCAGGGGTTTGGATCTAGACCTCTGTGCCATCCACGTCCTGCACATCCCCATGGATACACGTGACAGGGAGCAGTCCCATGGGGGCGCATTTTCATGGCAATATGTCAGGTCGCACCAGAGTAATGCTGTTCCCGGAGTCCAACATCCCTGTCAGAGGCCAGCCGGCGAGCTGGAAGGCTTTGCTGTGGCTCGCTCACCATGCATGGAGCATCCAGCAATCCATGCCTTGGGTCTGGCACTTGGTGATCGCACTCCTGGGTCCAATGGCCTCAGGTAGTCCATTCGTCCTGGGGTAGTGCCACCGATACTCCTCGGGATGAGGCCCTATTGTCGCTGGCTGCTCTGGAGCCCACTCACGCCCATCCCAACCTTCCCTTTCAGCTCGAATGTGTGGAGGTACGCCTCCACATCGTGTTTGGTGGTAAGTGCCTTCACTGTACTACGCTCTTCCGGGAGAGGCACCCAGGCGGCAGATTCCATCCTTTGTCTCACCATCTCAGTTGATAGCTGAGCCATATTTTTAGTTAGTTCCATCATTTGGGAGGTGATGAATCGGGCAAACTCCGTCATGTTAAATTGTGCCATTGCATTGGCTCAGTTTGACCTGGTCCCATGAAATCAATCAAAAATGGTAGAAATGTCCAAACAGCCTGATTAGTGGGCAGTGACTCACTCGTGTTATCACAATAATTCCACGGAAACCTATGTCCGCATCCTCCACCAGTGTGGCGGGTACCTGTGGAATAAATGTGCAAAACACAATGGAGTAAGTTTAACACGAGCCAGAGGGGCTCATTTTTATTGTAAATCGTAGTGAGGGGGAAGTCCATGAGTGGGGAAGGTAGGTTGAAGTCCATTGTTGTGCTCATGGAGTTCGTTGTGAGGTAGTGCAGGTGTAGGTAAAGTAGAGAGAGAGAGAGAAATTGGGGGGGAGCACACAAATGGTTAGAGGTCGGGGTGCAGGCGTCCTTAGTGCGTGTCACTCGCTGACTGCGTGTGGCTCTTTGCCGTCTTCTTTTATTCTCCCCATAATGAGCCGTAATGAGGTGGTAATGTTGCTCCGGCCATGCATTGTTAGAAGCGGGGCTCCGGTTCCACATGATCAATAATGTTTGTAAACAGGAGCTGGCCCTGGTGATGACAAGCGATTGTTGTCCCTAATGCTGAAATGGCGCTTGTCCTGGTGCTGGAGGGGTGGTATGGGCATGTGCCAGGTATGTGATGTCACACTATCTAAACAGGGAGTGACCTACTAGGAAGGGAACACGAAGTGAAAACAACAAACATGGAAGTAGGGTGCGGCACGAAGTGAGGACAGAGAAACCCTGAAATGAAGAGCGATCTAAGCGGGGAGTACAAACTTAGCATGAAACAACAACATGAGCTGTGGACGCATGAAGGAATGCACAGAAAGTGACCCAAAGACAGATACCTATCCCCCCAGGCTCAGTACTCCGGGGCCTGGTACATGAAACAGCCAGAGAGGGCGGTGCAGCCATGACATCAACAATGAAAAACAGTCAGTTGCCTCCTCTATTTTCCTCCAAAGTCCAATTAACCCACAGCCACATCATAATGTGATAGCTTAAATACCAAGACAGACAGGGACTAATATTTGAGTTTACTTGTTTATGTGAACAGACAGGGATAAAACATTAAAAACTCTGCATCAGAGGTTATTTGTCAAGCCTATAATAAAAGTAACTTCACAATTTAGGCTCTACCCTACAGATTCCCTTCCTTAAGCAAAAATGGATAGAAATTTCTACAGATTCCAAAATCTTATGGAAATCATTCCTAAATAAGTGAATCTGGCTGTTGAATCCACAATTAGTTACAAATCAATAGTAATATGGATGGCTTTACTATAATGGCAATGAAATGCCCTTTAAGCTTGATGGTCAATAGTCCTTGTACTTTTGGCCATACAGTGTGTATGTCCATAAAATCTACAGAATGTAGTCAGCTTTTGGTCTTGTTTGCATGGACAACCTCGCTGTCATATGAGTAATTTTTTACTCTCTTCCTTTCTCATTCTTTACATCTCTATTCATTTTCCGCTCTGTACTTGCTTAGTAAGACCTGGCTTAATACTCATGAGCCGACTGCATAAATCGAATGCGATGGTCCACGAGGGAAAGTGTGAGAGGCTGGGGAGAGGAATGGGGCTCTTTCTGTCCACCCGTCAATCAACTCCACAGAACATGCACCACTGGCAGAGTAGAGAAGGAGGTGCTGAGAGATCATATGACAGAAACATGCTTTCACCAAGCCTCGGGTCTGAGCACAAATAATGCCCTAATAATGTTGCAGTCAGTATGTTTTCTGCTAGAGAAGAAGTAAATAAATAAATGTTCAATAGAATAGATTAAATATGAAAACAGATAAAACATATAAATAGAAGAATACACAATAATTTGAAATAGATTATTTCATTTAGAATAAAATGTATTATGATATGCAGTCTCAGATAATTAAGTTTTATAAGCGATTAACTATGGTTTTAAGTAAGTTGGCTGTTTTCACATATAGTCCTCTTTAAAGGAATCAAACTCAGTCCTCTAGAAGTGGTCCAAAAAGTGGACCAACAGAGAGGGAACTTTTCATGTTCACACTGTGAGTTCATTTGAAAGGGGGCTCTTTCTGGTCCACTTCAGCTCAGATGAGGCCTCAGTCCTTTTTCTGTTTATATTTAATTCTTATGGAGCTCTCAGACCTTTACTGCTTTGTATTCTGGGTAGTTTTCACTTCGAACAAAAACTGTTGAAGCGAACCAGGAGCGATTTGTGTTCATAAGGAGCGTGTTAAACGAACCGTGCTGCGGACTTTAAGCGAACCGGACTGACACCACCTGCCGATGTAGTCTCAGTTCGTTTCGTTTCAGAGGAGTCTGAGTTCATTTGGTGTGTTCACATATACATAAAAAATGCTGACTAATCGATCTGAGTTCGCTTTAAGGGCTGAAATGGACCAAGTGTGAAAACACCCTGAGAGTGACAGTCAAGAGATGCCGCCACGGTTGGTCTTTTTAAGAAGTCATCCAGATTAACACCATTAGCTGTCAGTACAACTTTCAAGAATGTGGTTATTGCTTTTTTAGGAAATGGAGAAATGGATAATCATCAGATGCAAACATGGCAATATATATATATGTGCCAGCCTGAAAATTAAAGTTAACAAACAACACTGAAGGCACTTTTATTATACAATGAAGGAGCTGTTTTCTGTAATGTTAATTCTGCAGGAGATTACCTGGTCAGAGTTGGTGACGTGCAAGCTTGGAATGTGCTTTTTGAATCTGTTATCAGCCCTGTGATGCTGATTCTTTCTGACGTTTCCCTCTGTCTGCGTCTCTGCCAGGCATTACATTACTACAGCCCAAGACAAGGATTCAGCTGCAATCCCAAAAGCCTGTAAGCAATACAGGTGACCTCCATTTGAGACCCATAAGGCCTGGGCCAGCATAATACTCATAAGCTCTTAACCATCATAATTTGTTGTGGCTACGGGAGAGAAATGGTATTGATCAGCATGTAAGCATACCAGGTTTTGCAGCAGAATGGGCACTCTGACTGCAAATACAAGATTGTGAGTGAGAGAGAAGGGCTGGTTCAGAAGGGGGCTCATATTTTTCTAATGGGAGGTTTGTTGAATTTAGGGCCTGTGAGTGACGGGGCTCTGACAGTTCTGGAGACTGACGCCTTGACTTTTTCTGACAGGCAGCCGAAAATAACAACCAACACACCTTTCTCTGAGTGCTGAGGTGAGGTCTGACTGGAAGTTCATTTCTCTGTCCTCTGTTTTCTGTTTCTTTTTTTGTTTAAAAAAAGGATTTACACAGCCAGCATTTTATGGTGCTGAATGGCCGTGACACAATACATATTATAAATTACACACAACAGAATATGCTAAAATTTATTTAGAAAATGTATAGTGTTAATGATGTGATTTTAAAATGCCTTAGAACATCCTTTTTAATTTGTTTTTGTGCAAAGTTATCTTTGCTCAGTGTTCAAACATTCGATTCTTTGCATAAAGAGCATAACAACGTAAATCTTTGTGCTGTAAGCATATTTTTATTCAGTGAAGAAATCACAGATCCATTGCTGTCACCTGGGAATTATTGGTTCATATGTACATTTTACTTAAATAAGAGAGGGATGCTTTCCTTTGCTTTGAAATACCAGTATATAAATTAACAGGTCAAATGTGGCAAATTTTTCAAATGTGTTTTCTTTCAAACCAATATAGCTAAATATTTGCGCTTTTGTATGTAGTCTTAGTCATATATGGTGCTTTTTGCTAAATGTCAGGTTTACAAAACAAATTTTGTACGCACAAATGATCATTGTATCAGTGTGAGACTAGTGTAGGTGAAGCTAATTGATGGAATTCAGGTAAATATGTGGAACTCTATATCTACAGTATATTTGTTGTAATTAAAGTTGAGTTGCGTTCAAGTAATGTTTTGTTCTTCACTGTAGATGATGGCATACATTGAAGGTTCTGAGCCCAGCATGATGGTCTTGGTGGATCTAAATCTAAACAAAATTCACAAATTGAATTATTTGGCAATTAGTCAGATCTGTTTACATTTAAGGAATGAAAGTTGAATGAAAAGGTAAAACTTTGACCATCTATATTTTTTTAATTTACTTAATATTCTACTCCGGCTAAAACTAACTGGAATTAATCTTGACATATGGCTTGATGCTTGTGTTAAGACATGTTGCAAAGCTTATAACCAAATGACATGGAAACAAACAAAAGAGAATTTATGTTTCACTAAATTGAAATCAGTCTGTTTTGTAATACTTTCGGTGGAAATGCACATTTGTTTTCCGGCATGGGAACATCATGAATTACTTGCAGAGTCTCGGCCAAGACCAGTTAAATATTGGCACAGGCGTGCACCAAATTTGTACCAGTTTTTTGAATGGGCTGCATACACAGAAAAAAAAGTCAAAGTTAGGAACAGCAAGACAGTGTTATTTAGAGCTGCTTTTGTTGAAAATATATAAACATCTAACATTGTATGTTACTTATTAAATATATTAATTAATCTTGTGTGCTATAATACATTATGTTCTACAATTAAGTAAAAAGTTTTACTTTGCATATTGTTGCTACATGGTTTTACAATAAAATTGTTATACTTTACATACACTGGAGAGAGTCTTACTCTCACTATCTGAATATAATTTCTGCAAAAATCTATATTCATTTGTATTAATTGCATTGTCTTCCTAATGAAACAGTCAGAAAGAAATTGTGACTTTTAATTTATATATATATAAGAAGGGGGTGGCACGATGGCGCAGTGGTTAGCGTTGCCGCCTCACCCTGAGAAGGTCCTGGGTTTGAACCCCGGGGTCGGTCATAGGGCCTTTCTATGTGGAGTTTGCATGCTCTCCCCGTGTTTTCTCTGGGTGCTCTGGTTTCCTCCCACAGTCCAAAGGCATGCACTATAGATTAACTGGCGACTGTGAGGTGTGAATGTGTATGATTGCGTGAGTGTGTGTGCCCTGCGGTGTGTTGGTGCCTGCCTAGGGTTGTTGCCCGCCTACACCCGTAAGTTCCCGGGATAGGCTCCGGTCCCGCCGTGATCGCGGTATTAAGGAGTTCGGATAACGAATGAATGGATATATATATACGAAGGAATGTATCAATCAGATAATATCCTGTTTTTGATGTTTTGATTGGAAGGTTGCCGGTTCATGTCCCAGACCAGTAAAGTTACCACTGATGTACTCATGAGCAGGGTACCCTCCCCAAGCACTGCTCTCCAGGCACTGCACATCAGTAGTCCACAATGACAAATAACCACTCACATAATGGAGGGATTAAGAAAAAACCTGGTAAATGTGAGGTCCACACAAATGACTATCCCATTTATCCCATACTGTCTATTTCTGGAAGAGTCCACTCCAATCATGATAAATCAGTGAAACATTCATAAGAACTTTGTATTAATGTAAGGTAAGTCCACACAAGGTAAGTCCACACAACTCAGGTGTGCAAACATCATAACTGAGCCATTAAATCTGATCACTATACGCGTAGCAATTATGCATAAAATCCCTATCTACTGTGATGTTGATGCATTATTCTTGTTGATAATCTGATCATGTCCTGCAGCATTATTAGTGATGTAAAGATTTTGTGCAATTCCCTATATTATGCATTTTCTTACACTGATGCACAAGCACAGTTGCTGATCCAATTTATGCACAACCTTTCTTTAACTAAATGCCGATGCTACTTTTTAGAACAGTCTATACCTGTCTATCAACTACAGTTCAAAAAGTTTCTGGCAGCCCCCAGAGAACAGTAAGGATGGTACCTTGCTCATGGGTACCTCAGTGGTACCTTTATCGGTCTGGGATCTGAACCGGTGACCAACCACAAGACCAACTGTCTAACCGTTATCCTACCTAGGTTGAATTCAGAGATTGTCCTTGGTTAGTCTTGATTAACCTAATGTGTTTCACTTGTATTTGTATGTATTTAAGCCCTGCATGTCCCCTTTTTTTGTCTTGCAACCTTTAAAGTAAAACTAAGAGAGCAGTATTCTGTATTGGTGAGTACCAATGCTTTCAATTATAAGAAATTGCCATTTGAATAATGTGCCAAGTTCAGTTGCTAGAGTGAGGTAATGGTTGGGTCATAATTAAATAAAGGTTTTTGCTTGTCTCTGAGCATCCAGTCCAGACAGATCACTGACAAAAGAATTTCCACCAGTTACCCAGGAGCTAAGCAAGCCAAGCACGTTTTTACTGCCTCCGTACCAAAAGTATTCGTGTTTTCCCAGAAGAGGCATGGCTCAAGGTCAGCGGTCGCTCGTAACATATCCTGGGGCATGTGTCGACGTCATACGGGCAGTTTGTGTTTTTGCCGTAACCTGGAATTGTGCTGGCGCGAGGGGAAATATTTTTCCAATTTGTATATTTATGGTGGCGAAAACCAAAGGGTCCAGCTTGGTAATTAGCAGTACTAAGTACTTCATGATGTAGAGACAGCCGCTTCATATTGTAATGAAGCATGGAGTTACTACTGTTCCTCTGGCCCACAGTTTATTTGATTTCTTTATTGTAATGAAAGTCAGATGGGACAGTGTTTACAGCAGCCCAAATCAGTGACATGTTTTCTAATTAGCTGCAAATGGGCTTGGAAGAGAAAGAAGCACAATTTTTTCTTCCTTTTTCTTCTCACTGGGTTGCGAATCAAACTTCAAATTTATTTTCATTAAAAGTTGTAGATCAATGTCTGGGTGCCTGGGTTTATGGTTTCAACAGGGTTGGCCCTGGTAGCAATTACTTTGCTGTGGTGTAATTACAAAGGCTTCAGGCCTCAATGTGCCCACCCAGTAAAACCAGGCAGGTTGATGTGCTGTGTATTCTTATATATATCTGAACTTTGATCAAGATCATTTTTACATCACATTCATTTGTTCTTTGGAAAAGAACTGTTACCTCTTTAACCTACACCAAGGTCGACATGTTTAATCAAAGTTTATTGCTCACCTTCTATTGTGAATAAATCATTTGACACATTGGGGCATTGTCAACATATTTCCCGAATAGGTTTTCTTAATGATATAATGCCTCGATGAAGCAAAAGGTGAATCATTTCCGAGAGTTCAGGATCTTAGAACACAGACAAAGGTTTCTTTTATTAAAGACCCAGCACTGTTTGATGCAGTCTCTGCATAGTAGGATAAATATGCTCGTTACAGAGTTCCTGAGGTTAGGGTCAAACATGTGAGATGGTGTGAAAGAAACAGAAAAGAACAGGAAGCATTGAGACAGGGTCCCACTCTTATGAACCTGACCTTCCAGACCCCCGTCTTTTGTCAGTCTCCACCCACATTTGCTTCAATGTCTCAGTGATGTGATAGTAAAAAATAATTGATGGGCACAAAATGAGATCAAGTTCATTTCAATTTTATTTGTGCAGCACTTGTTACAACAGACATTGTCATAAAGTGCATTACATCAAGTGCTACAGATAATAATAGTTTAGATTTTGGCTAATTTATGGAGACAAATATATAATATATGTATAGTCTTTACATTTGTTTAACTTTGTAAAACTTACAAAACTATTAGCAGTTTGTTTGATTTTGAGTCCAGTTTCTCTGGTTTCTCTTGATCCAGATTTTGGGTTAGTAAATATACAGAATAAAGAACTTTCCTTGTGTGAGCTAGTTGCAAAAGTCTAAACTGTAAGAAGTAAGTTGGCCCCATGATACCACTGAGATACTCATGAGCATGGCACCGACCCCCAAATAATGCCTCCGGGCGCTGATAAAAAGCTGCCCACTGATCCTTCACAGATGGGTTAAATGCAGAGGTCACATTTCATTGTGGTTAACTGTGTTCTGTGCTGTGGGGTGTTCACAGTGACAAATAACCACTCATTTAAAATCTCTTAAAAAGGATGGATTGTAACTTAGTGTGGTTTTTTTGTAAGATGCTGAGAAGCAGGACATTGCACAATGAGGAAATTTGTTATAATGATACTCATTTTATGTTTTATTAGTTTGGATGCCTTAACAAATTGGCAAGTTGGCAGTATGTTTTTAATGACTACACCTTTTTGGTGACCAATATATTATAACAGTTTTAATCTAGATATGAAGTTTACCCTCCAGTCACATACAGTCTGTGCATCCACATCATAGTTCCCAATAGCTAATCCTGTACCAGCAGTAAAGGGGGTTTGGTCAGGTCCTAGTTCGCGGATGCTTGGCTACGAACCAAGATATATGTTCAAATCCAGCTCTGTCCAGCACTACAAGAAGTGAGCATGTTAGCAAGACCACTATCCCTATAATTAGGAGATGGAAGGAACTCTGGATAAGAACATTTAATAAATGGCATAAACATAAATGAAACATGATGTGGCATAAAGAGTTTAGTTTTAAAAAGAGAGTGAGACAGCAGACTGCATTAACAACACGCACACCAGACAGATTGGTTAAATCCCTGGAATCAGGGCGTCCTACTTTCTATGAGCACGTGGATTTCCCCTCCTGTTTCCTCCTCATCCCCTTCTAGCCCAACAAGAGTGCAGTCAAGGGAAATTGCCTTCATTTTGCAGATGCTGAGTGTTGGAATGGAACTGATGGGGTCTGTGCCTGTGTTCCCCCAGGCAACCCCAGGCTAGCATCCAACTCCAGATGATCCAAGTATCCTTCAGATTTATCTGCAAATGTGCAGTGGAACCCATGGCTCTATTCTAATGAAAGGCTCCGACACTTCCACGTTTTTTTGCATGTCTGTCGCTCTGATTACACATTCTGAGTGAGGAGGGGCTCTGTGTGCCTGGTGCTGGTACCAGTGCCAGGACAAACTAAGCCTGTGAAAGCTCTCATTTATCACCGACTGCTCCACTGCTCAGCCACTATGCCACTCCCAAGTAAGCGCTTTTAAGATGGTGACTTCAAGTCAGCTCACCCTAACATTCTACATGATAACACTGCCTGCAGAAGAACTCCTGTATATGCAGTAATGTGGATAATCCACAGCGTCACCAAAACCTATGTTTCCAATGGAGACATTCAGCAGACTCACGGCTCATGCCAACAAAAGTATAGCTGAGGTTTGCTCTGTATTGGTTGCTGGTCTCAAAACGTCAGAATGATGTTTCTACTGAAAGTTCTTGTACGAATGAACAACTTTTTCCACAAATTCAGCATAATAAAGAGGAGAGAAGGCATAATTGAAGGCACATTTATGATCTGGCCTGATACTTACACTGCAGAGGCTAAATATGTTCTGAGAAATTCTACATATATATCTATATCTATCTATCTATCTATCTATCTATCTATCTATATCTATATATATATCTCTCTCTATATATATATATATATATATCATATCTCTTCTCTATATATATATATATATATATATATATATATATATATATATATATATATATATATATATATATATATATATATATATATATACATATAGATAGTATAGATAGATAGATAGATAGATGTACATACACACATATGCTCAGTCAATCCTAGTAAATTCCTATTAAGATTAAACACTTCTCCTGCAACTTGCCATTTTATATCACTAATAAGATAACACAAAAAACTAACTCTAGAGGCTGAGAGAGGTGAGCTTTTAACCAAAATAAACACAACAGAGCAAATCTAAATATCTATTTACATTTGATTCCTAACACATTTTCTGGTAGTTATTCTTACTCTTCTCACAAGCACATCTATGAACACAACAACTCAACTCTAATCCTAGGATATGTTATACCAATGGCATTCAAATTCATTAGAAGCAGATGTTCATGGTCATTCTTTGCTGCTCCCAGAAAAGGAAAAAAAAAACATCTAAAGGCATTATCCAGTCCTCTCCTAAATCCAGATGGTTCCTTAAAATAAATATGCCATCTCAACATTTTATCATAATACATGTTTAGGCATTATAGATCTTTTATTGTAGTATGACACATCAGATCTTATTTTTTGTAAATGGAAAATAATTTTACACATGATATTGAGCCTTTGAGCAAGATTGTTTCCAGCATCTCTTGCTCCAGTTTCAGCAAAGCAATCATCGGATTTCAACATTACATCAAAATATGTTGCACACCGATCTCGAATTTCAATGATTCGGATGAGATGATGTGCTGTAACATGGCTCATCTCTGACTTACAGAAAGGCAGAGGAGGGTGCCAGGGAATGACAGGTACACCGTAAGAGACCCATAGGAGCAATTATGGGGGATTCCAATAAATGACTTTTTAAAATAGATGTTCACATATGCCTCTAAGCAAAACAGAAGCAGGTGGGAGGATGAGGAGGGTGAAATAGTCCTCTGCCCCCAAACACTAAAAACTTTCTCTCCACTACCTGTTTCGGAGGTGCGTTGGTAATCTGCATTTGCTTTGAGGTACTGGTCTGGCAGCTAAAAACAGGTCACAAATGATCTCGGCACATTTTCAGGCGGCACTCAGCCTTTAATTACAGTCGGCGCGACCATGCACGCAGAAAGAAGGACTGTTCACTAATGTTGTGTACTAATTGAGGCCCAAGGCTACTATAGCTACGCCTCAGCCTTGTAATTATTACACTTAATTTACCATATAAAATATAAAACATTGGTCTGAGGCACGTCTGATAATCTAGACTGTAACTCTTGGCCACAAGGTAACAGCTAAGCAAAGCTTGGAATGAGAAGTTCAGGCCTTTAGATATTCTGACTATGACATTTAGTTTATTCATGGCTGACTTTTCGTCTTATAAATACTAGCACAAGAATGATGGACATCAATCGAAAGACACGTGTCATTGTGTTGATTTATTTGTCACTCAACTTTTCATTTGTTTTTTCAACAAGACACATAAAATATTTGTAAACTATAGTAACTGGTTTGTGTATGGACACAAAGACCATTTCTGCACGGAAACGAACAACCTTGTCTGCGTGCCGACCAGCCAGCCATTTATTTTTCAGTGATTGTCGTGGAAAGGTTTGCTTTGCCACTGTTGAGTCATGCATCTGGTGACCCCAACTGGCTCAAAAAAGTTTTTGCCCTCCATCTTCCCCACTTTTGTAAAAAAAAAGAACCTAAAAAAAACTAAAAAAAAACTTTTACCACTGACTCGGAAGCCACCAGACAGACAGGTTCCACAGAAGAGTGAGGTGCAGGGAGTTGCAGCTCAAGGGCAGTTTGCCTTTTCCACCGCACGTACACCATTATGCATGTTTAGATAATAGTTGGGGATTCCGACCACAGTTTGGTAAACTCAGAGGGAGCTGCGGAACGACGCTCCATTTCACTTCAATCAAGAAAGGAAATGTAAAAACACGGGAAGCAAAGAGTTGCTCGAAACCACAATTGCATTTCAAATAGCGTACTAAAAAGAAAATCACTATTTATCAGCCTAGAGGTTTTGAACGCAGTGTTAGCCAGTCTTACAAAGGCAAGTCTCACTAGCCTGTTTGCATTGGAAGGAACTTTGTCAAATTAGTCTCTTCCTATCCATTAAAATCAAGTCAGACTTTCACCTAGCAGCTGATCCCTTTGCTAAGTTTAAAAACACAGACTAGATACAGTACATTATTTTAACCTTTCCTCTGTGGATTTCTTTTGTCAGTTTTCCTTCGCTGCCTTTTTTTCCTTGGCAGCAATAAGTCTTCTATTCATAGTTTACCATCTCAGTCCATTCAAAGGTGAAGGAGATTTGCACACTTACTTAAATACATTTTTAAAAACCCAAACCCAAAATGAATAAATGTGGAATGACAAGGTTGTTGCCCTCAAAACCTCTAAAACATCAACATTGGTTAAAAGCTGTGGCTCTATGCGACAGTCACTAGACTGAATGTTGTAGGATTTTTTATGCAGCAATGGAGAGAGAGTTTCTTGGCATAGAGATATATTAGTGGAAAGTCATATTAAGTAAGCAAAAAATCCTGAACACATAAATATACAGTAATGAGTTTGCTCCTGCTTACTCAGAAGCAATATCATTTCAAATCTTTGGGCTAAATATACTTTTACAAAGATAGTGCACCTGCTTGTGCATTTTGGCACAAACACAAATGTTGATTTCCAGATGGGAGTTTTCAGCATAAACGTTTAGGCTGTGTGTACATTGCAATTTTAGACTACTAGGGAACTATTTGCCTATTCTACAGCAAGAAATTATCTCCATTTTTGCAAATCAAGATCCTGATCAAGACTCTTAATCCTAAACTGGTACACAGAGACTATCTCCCGCACTAGTGATGGGTTGAAAGTTTGAAATCCAGATCTGTTCATTTTTGAACGAATCTTGAATGTGATTCCTGGAAGAACGAGTCGCCTCAGGGAGTGATTCTGCATGCCATTTGGCGCAACTTCCTATAGTTTCTGTATTGGAATTATTGATCACTCTGTTTCTAGCTCGGGTTTTTCGAAGCCGTGCTCGCTGCTCATCACGTGACAGCCCCCATAAGCTAACCACCTCAGTCTGGAGCGGAAACAGAATTGATTAGGTTCATCTCTTTGAGTCTTCGGGTTTGAGCTGTCTGTTCATCACGTGACAGCCCCATAAGTTGGGTTCTATAAGTTTGAGTTGAAACAGAATTCATTAGCGAAAACCAATCAATTTGTTTCCGCTCAGAACTAATCAGTTCTGTTGAGCAAGGTATTGTCTCATGAGCAAGGTATTGTCCCCAAGGACTGCTCTGGTGCTGCCCATGCTAGCTGCCCACTGCTCCTTCACTGATGGGTCAAATGCAGAGCTCAAAAGTTGTTGTGGTACACTGCTGTGCTGTGGTGTGTTCACAATGACAAATAATGACTCACTTTTCATAGATCTTCCTCTATAAATGTTATAACATTTGTTACAAAAAATATTTTGAACTATGATAAACATATATATATATATATATATATATATATATATATTATATATATATATGTTGTCTTTTTTTGTGCTATAATGAACTTTGTCTGGCGCTGTTTTTCATCCCAGAGCAGACATGCACATAGCTGTGCAAAATAGATTGGATAGCCAAGCAAAATCTTCTGTGATGACTTTACCATCTCTAATGAAGTGGTCACGTCACACTGAAGTCCCTGGCACCAAAAGCACAGACAAATCTCAATTTCCCCTTTTATGGCTTTTGTTATTGTAACCGCTCCTAGTTGTATGTCTTCTGCAACCACAGAGCAAAGCTGTTTTCATACTAAAAGCTAAAACTAAATCAAAATGAAATAATCTCACCACCTGAATGAACTTGTAATTTAAAACACATCACCTTGCTATAGAGGACCTTTGACAAAAGTGTTCAGAGTCTGGGTCATTTTAGGCAGAGTCTTGGATTCTTCAAGATGATTTAACATGTGGAAATGCCACTTAACCCTGTGGTCTGAGGAGGGTGCTTTACAGAGCAACATGTCTCGAAAAAGTGTCAAAATGCTATTTTTCATTCCAGCCTGCTTCTTTCTGGATGTACCTTAGAGGGAAGAAAAAGAAGAAGCAGTCTGTCGCTTTCAGATAGCTGCTCTTTTTAGCATGTTGGGAGGCTTTCTCATGAACTGGCATTTGTGTCCAAAAAAGCAAGTGTTTTTCCAGCGTCCCACAGTGTAATGAGCCTGCAACGAGACACAGGTCCTTAAAGAATAATAACATCCCTGAAAATAAGAGATGGTCAGAAATTCTTTTTTTGTTTTCTTTTTTCGCCTGAAGTTTTCACTCCTCTTAGTCCCCTCACTCCGCAACCCAACTAGTGCCACAGTGACGTGAAAAATGTAAATGTTGATCTTGAGTGCCGCTGCCAAACATTCATAAAGGGACCTTTGAGGGTCGTAGTAGGCATGGTGCCAGTTAAGAGCTGCCCCCAATCAGGGCTTTCCGTGAGGCTAGTGAAAAATGCTGAAGGCATTAACACAGTATTAATACCCTCTGGTATTTTTATTTTGTCTAGCAAACTCTGCTGTTGGTCTCTATAGGTCTTGACCTCTGCATGCACATAGAGCAGTCATGTGACCACATTTGCCCAGTTGAAGATATACTTACATATCCCTTCCACTAATATGGGTTATAAAGGTATGGACCTGTATTTTTCCATCTAAAGGCACTCTTATAAAGATCTGTTTATCAAGAGAGTTTTCATGGTGGTCCTTGAGACCTTGCTAAGGAGTGTTCACTCACTTTATTAGCATTATTAACCTTATGGCTGCACAAAATATAATTTCAGGATCATCATCCATGATGAGAGATGAGCATTTTTTTTTCAGATAAAACAGAAATAAACATTTTATTGCAATGTTTTTTTCCTCCAAATTTCATGTCAATGTGCAGAACAATCATTAAAATGAAGTCTGCTGCTATGTAAAGCTAATTTTATTGTTCCTGCGAACACTTAAAAACTAATAATTTCACAGTTCCAAGAGACATAATAGTCTTGTAGCAATATCTTGCAGAAGTTAACATTAATCAGTGGAAAGCTTTTAGAGATGGAGATTTACATTTGTAATAGAGCCCTCCCTTTTTAAAAATACACCTAGTTTAGCAACATATACAGATTACCATCTAATGCAATGTGTGGTTTGTTTGTCCTTTCCACTCTATCATTAGTCAATGGAAATAACTAATCAGTGTTGACCAGAAATTACTAAAGTGTTGAACCTTATGCTGAAATGGAGCTGTGCAGAAAAAGTACAAAACATCTAGTGCTTTAAATGAAGTAAATACTACTACCACACATTACAAGCCTGTACCAAGCAGCTGTGACAGGGATGCCACGCTTTCTGACGAGCTGAAACAGTTCTATGCACTGTTTGATGCACTGAACAACACACATGCAATGATAGCCATGCCTCCCACCACCGACCAGATCATCTCTCTGCCTGCAGCGGACATGAGGAGAACTTTCACCAAGGTCAACCAACGAAAGGCTGCTGGACCAGACAACATTGCAGGTCACATCACTGAGCCAGATGATCGTCCCAGCATGCTTATGTTAGATTGGTGTTCATCGAGTGTAGTTCAGCATTCAACATCATCATTCCCCAAAGACTGTATATGAAACTGAGCAAGATGGAACATAGCACCTCTCTCTGCAACTGGATACTGGATTTCCTGTCAGAGAGGCCTCAGTCCATCCGTGTCGGTGACAACATTTGCAGCATCATCAGACTGGCAACAGGAGCTCCTCAGGGCTGCGTTCTCAGCCCACTGCTGTTCACATTCCTGACCCACAATTGCACCGCCCTGCACAACTCAAACCATATCACCAAGTTTGCTGATAACATAATCGTGGTGGGACTAATCAGCATCAAAGATGTACTAGTTGGTGTACAGAGATGAGCTTCAGCAGCTGGCTGTCTGGTGAAGTGAGAGCAGCCTGGCACTGAATGTGGACAAAACCAAGGAAAACTAGCTCCACCCTCACACCACTCACCAGCCACGGCTCCACGGTAGGGACTGTAAAGAACACCTGGGATTTCACATCTCGGACAACCTCACTTGGCCACCAACACCACCTCCATCACCAAAAAGGCCCAGCAGCATCTCCACTTTCTGAGATACCTGAAACGAGCCAAGCTCCCTCCTCCCATCCATTCTATGAGGCACCATAGAGAGCGTCCTGACCAGCGGCATTTCCGTCTGGTTTGGTAACAGCACAGTGTCTGATCAGAAACGGCTACAACGGATTGGTAAAGCAGCTGGCAACATCATCAGAGTGTCTCTCACTCTGCTCATGTTGCACTGAAACGTTTTCAAGAATAATATTTGATTTTTACAGACTATACATTCTAAACTGCTGCTGATCTGGCATACATGCCAGATGATTGAAATTGTAGTTCTCTTATCTTGATTTGGCTGCTATAATATTTGCACAAATTTGAAACTGCTGCTAAAACATTTGCACAACTGTTGAACATTTCTTGTATATATCACTGACTGTAGTTTCTCACTGACTGAAATTTGTACAAATTTCAAAATTTCAAAATCAGACTTGAATGTTAGCTCAGATTTTAAGGCCTCAGCCCACACAGAGGGAGGAATCTACCTCATTGTAAAGGCCATCCGAACAAGAATCCATTTCCAGACCTTTTAAAACTACCCCAGATTACCAGATCAGCATCACCTGAGTTCTAACCAATCACATCCACATCACCTGTATTTAAGGCCTGTTGATTGCAAGTGTTGCCTGCAAAGTATGGTTATGCCTAACGCTGCGTACCGAGCATTCTCTATTATTGTCTCCCTATGTTTTGACCCTCACTGTATGTTTTTGTATTACACTTCTGCTTCTCATGAATTGGATTTGATTGCCCCGTGGACTGTGTCTTTTGGATTTGACCCCTGCCTGAATAAATATGTCACTGTTTATCTCTGTGCCCTCGACCTGGTTCTTTAAACTCTGCATTTGGGTTCATCCGCTGGTTGTTACAGAATATTTTGCCTCTACAATGGACCCAGTGGAGTTCCGGCAGCTACTGGCTGAACAAGCAAGAGCAATCACCGACCTTTCCCGAGCCATGGCGTCCCTCTCTCAGATGATGCCAACCCTGCCACCTGTGAATGTAGCCACCACAGCTAGTGCTAATGAGCTAATGCTAGCAATGCTGCACTCATATGGAGGTGAGACCAGCCTTTGAAATTCCTCAGCAAACGCGACAAGGTACATTTTGTAATTTCTCTACTCACCGGCAAGGCATGCAAATGGGCCACAGCAGTTTGGGCTTCCAAGAGTCCTATCCTCAATCACCATGAAATGTTTGTCTCCGCATTTCACCATGTTTTTGATCATCCCACTTCGGGTAAATCCGTCCACGACCAACTCTACGATCTCAGACAAAGGTCCGGTTTGGCCGCTGATTTCACTCTAACTCTCCTTACTATTTTCCAACGCGGACTAAATTGTGAGCTTCAGACCAAACTAGCATGTCATGGCAAAGTAACCAACTTGGAACAATATATCCAGACCGCCATTGCTGTGGATGAACTCCTTCAACAATGCCACCATCCACCCACGACATCATCCCGAGTGCCAGTGGCCATGCCCCCTTCTCCCCATCAGCAACCAGAGGTCGAGCCTGTGCAAATCGGGCATGCCCCTTTTTTGGCTTCAGAAAGACAGAGACAGCTCCAGGCTCGCCTTTGCCTCTATTGTGGGGAACCAGGGCATTTAATTTCGACTTGTCCTATCCGTCTGCCCAGAAAGGAGGTACACATGTCTCCCACTGCTTCCAGATTCTTTTTTGTGGAGAAGAAAGATGGTGGTCTCCGTCCTTGCATTGATTACCGTGCCTTGAACAAGATCACTGTTAAATTCCAATACCCCCTTCCTCTCATCCCATCCACCCATGAACATCTACACACTGCCACTGTGTTTACCAAACGTGACCTCAGGATCCACACCCTGCCTTTATCACCTCCCAGGGTCCTTTTGAATACCTTGTTTTACCTTATGGCCTTGCAAATGCCTCCTCTGTCTTCCAGCCCTTCATGGATGAGATCTTCAAAGACCTTTTAGACACATTTGTCATCATCTACATCAATGATATCCTCATCCACTCCCCTGACCTTGCCTCTCATATTACACATGTCAAACAGGTCCTACAACCCCTTAGAGAGAATTACTTATATGCAAAAGGGGAGAAGTGTGCTTTCCACCAATCATCTGTTACCTTTTTGGGTCATGTCCTCAGTGCTGGAGCAGTAGGGATGGAGCCTCAGAAGACCCAAGCTGTGAAGGATTGGCCTGAACCCAAGATACTAAAGGAGCTCCATTATTTCCTGGGTTTCACCAATTATTATTGCCGGTTCATCCATAACTTCAGTGAGAAGGTGGGTCCTCTAACTGTTCTACTCAAGAGAAACAGCAAGAGATTGCTATGGAACCCACTGACCACCCAGGCTTTCAAATCTCTCAAAGAAGCTTTTTGCTCAGCTCCTGTTCTTTGTCACCCAGACCCCGAATTGCTGTTTGAAGTTGAGGTTGACACATCTGAGGTCAGAGTTGGGGCTGTACTCTCCCAGTGACAAGGCAACCCCCAGAAACTACACCCTTGTGCTTTCTTTTCACAAAAACTGTCTCCTGCTGAAAGAAACTATGGGGTCAGAGACAGGGAGTTACTGGCGATCAAACTGGCACTTGAAGAATGGAGACACCTGCACGAGGGAGCAGTCCATCTGTTCACTGTCTTTACCGATCATAAGAACCTGGAGTATCTTTGAGAGGCAAAGTGCCTTAACCCAAGACAGGCTTGGTGGGCCCTCTTCTTCACCAAGTTTTGGTTCACAGTCACCTATTGCCCTGGATCCAAGAATGTGAAGGCAGATGCCCTGTCCTGGCAATACAAAGAAAAAAACACCACCACAACCCTTACCACAGTTCTCCCTTCCGACTGCATCATGGTCCCCATCTTGTGGGAAATAGTCGACCTGATAGAGGCAGCAAATCTCCAAAACCCTCCACTAGCCAAAACCCCACCTCACAAGATATATGTACCAGTAGAACATTGAAATACTCTGCTACAATGGGTTCACTCCACCTTAAGCTCAGGTCATCCTGGTATCACCTGCACCATGGCTTTATTGGAGAAATGCTTCTGGTGGTCATCTATGAAGGATGATGTTACCAACTTTGTGGTATCCTGTCCCATCTGTGCCCAGTCAAAAACCCCACGTCAACTTCCTAGTGGCCTCCTAGAACCTCTCCCCATTCCTCGATGTCCTTCGTCCCACCTGACTTCATCACAGACCTACCTGAGTCAGAAGGTTTCACTGTTGTGGCTGCTGTGGTGGATAGGTTTTTTAGATGTGCCGGCTCATACCTCTCTACAAACTCCCCACTGCCCTAGAAATGACTTAGGGTCCAGGAAGTATTTTGCATCTTTGAGATCCCAGAAGAGATTGTCTCTGATCGGGGCCCTCAATTCACATCCCGGGTGTGGAGAGTGGTTATGTCACATCTTGGAGTAAAAGTCAGCCTCACCTATGGCTATCACCCTCAAAGTAACAATCAAGTAGAAGAGGCTCAACCAGGAGATTGGCCGCTTTCTCAGGACCTATTGTGCCAACAACCAGAAGAACTGGTCCAAGTATCTTCTCTGGTCTGAATATGCAGAAAACTCCCTCTGTCACTTGTCGTTATCTCTGTCTCCGTTCCAGTGTGTGCTTGGTTTTCACCCCCATTTTTCCCCTGGGAGGCCGAGCCCACCGACGTCCCTGCTGTGGATGAATGGTTCAAGAACAGTGGCAGGGTATGAGAAGCCTCCCATGTGCACCTCTGTCGAGCCATACAAAAACACCAGGCGGATCACAGACGACAGCCAGCCCCAGTGTTCCGTCCAGGACAGCAAGTGTGGTTGTCTACCCATGACCTATGCCTACATCTTTCCTCCTAAAAACTCTCCCCCTCTACACTGGGCCGTTCAATGTCGTTATGCATGTCAATCCAGTGTCCTATTGTCTCCAGCTGCCCCCTCGATATCGTATTTCACCTACCTTCCACATGTCTTCGCTGAAGCCAGTGAGCTATAGCCCTCTGCACCCTCCAGTCCGGAACTGTCCCCCTGCAGTCCCCCTGAGGTGGATGACTCTGAGGGATACTGACTGGAAGAGCAATCCTGGGTGGCAGCCAAAGACGTCCTGGACCCCAGCCTGCTTGCGGACTTTCACTCCCAACACCCAGATTGTCCTGGCCCTTGCCCTCGGGGTTGTCCCCCCACATGCTGATGTTGGCCATCTGGAGCCACCCATGGAGAAGGGAGTACTATAAGGCCTCAGCCCAGACTGAGGGAGGAATCTACCTCATCGGAAAGGCCATCCAACCAAGACTCCAGTTCCAGACTTTCACAACTACCCCAGATTACCAGATCAGTATTACCTGAGTTCTAACTAATCACGTCCACATCACCTGTATTTAAGGCCTGTTGATTGCAAGTGTTCCCTACAAAGTATTGTTATGCCTAGCGCTGCGTACTGAGCATTCTCTATTATTGCCTTCCTATGTTTTGACCCTTGATGTATGTTTTTGGATTACCTTTCTGCCTCTGGTTGTTACACAGATACTGTTTTATTTAATAGACTGGCTGTACAGAACTTTTTCATATTAAAACTGTTAGAGATTTTATGCACATTCAGTGTAAAGACAACTCTTAGACCAAATTGTAGGTGTTATACCACATGTAATCGAATTTTCTCTCTTTCTACCTCTAGATTAAAGTTTATATTTTATATTCTACTTCTAGGTTAAAGTGTATATTTATATTCTGTTCATATATTTCTTGTTCTGTGTACTGTTAAAACCGAAGCCATGTCATCTTGTCTTTCTGTATAATTGTACAGTATAAAGCAGGGATGACAAAGTTGACTTTGACTAATTGTAGTCTATTTGTTTATCTATTCCAGATCTCATGTGAGAAGTGTCTTACAACAGTCAAAGCATAAAAAATCTAATTTAAAGAATAATCTTATAAAATTTCCCTTACAATGCCCAATCACTGTATCATAGTAGATGCATTTTGTCAAACTGACTGCAAATTTAAGGTCAATCACATTAATTTTTTTAAAGAAATGTTTATGTTTACAGACTGTCCAGTACTGTCACTCCAAACTGCTGATGATCTGGCATACATTTAATTTCAGACGACTGAAATTGTAATTCTCTTCTCTTGACTGCTGCTACAATATTTGCACAATTTTTGGACTGCTGCTACAATATTTGGTACTGCATGTAACTCTCTTTCTACTTCTAGTTTAAAGTGTATATTTCATGTTCCATTTATATATTGCTTATTCTATGTGTCTTATTTGTTCTTTGTTCCTTGTTCTTTGCACTGTTAAAACTGAAGCCACATTGTCTCATCTTTCTGTATACTTGCACAGTATATAGCAGAGATGACAGTAAATTTTACTTTGACTTTGAAAATCTGCCTGCTAAGATGGTCAGTTGTCTTTTAACAGTAAAAGAGTGAAAATAGGCCCATGGCATCAAAGTCCTCTTTTGAGCTGAAAAGGCTTTACTGAGAACCAAAAAAGCCCTCTTCAGCTTGAGCGGTTCTGGCTCTGATGAGCATCAACACTGGTTAGGCTAACGGACACTCTCCCAACTCTGAGGGGTGCCGTCGAGCTGCGGCAATGTTTATCCATCGGTCTTTGGGAAGGGCACACGTTTCCTCCTGTCCTGCTGGATGGGCCAAACAGCTCAGGTGTTTATGTTTACCCCTCGGGACCCTCAGTTGCCCCCTCCTGGGCTGAATGGCATTGATGCCAATGCAGTTTGTGGAAGTTTGGCAAAAATATTTTCATTAGCTCAAGTGGGACATTTGGGGGGAAAAAATAAACAGGCAGCAAGGCGAACCTACATCGTTGGAAGTCCAAAAGAGAGAGGGTAAGTGTAGGGTGAGAGGTTAGACTCAAAGATAGGGAAGGGGGGGTGGGGGGTGGGGGGGTTGTGTGAGAAGAGTGCAGATGTCAGAAGGGCAGTGACACTTGGAGGAGGTGAAGGTCAGGGGCTTGAAGGCATAAATCAAAGCTGTCTGGCTAATGGTGGCAGCCCCACTCTGAGTTGGGTTTGATCAGCTGGATTGCTTGTGACTGGAGTACGGAGAAATTGGTCGCTCTCAATAACACCATGTCTTAAGCTGTCAAGGCAGGGCACCACTACCAAAGAGAATGGGATGTAATTTAACCTGAGCAGTCATTGTGCTACGCATAATAGAATCACAATCCTCTATTTGAGTCAGGTCAGTTGGTTTAAATCATGATTAAAAAACTTTTTAAAGCATATATATGTCATTTGATTTGATGAGTTGTCTTGTTTGGAAGGTTGCCAGAAAAACAAACACAAAAAGAAGACAGGCATATATCTGTGAGCAGGTTCTAAATCTTTGGTTCTTAAGATCATTGTCAAGCTGGAAGTTAGAACCTTTGGCCTAGTCTGAGATCCTAAGTGCTGTGGATCAGGTTTTCATTGAAGGTATCTCTGTACTTTGCTTTATTCAGCTTTCCTTACATAACTGACCAGTTTCCCAGTCCCCACTGCCGAAAAACACACAACACATCATGATGCTGCCACCACCATGCTTCGCTGTTGAAACTGAATTGGGTAGGTGATTAGCGGTGCCTGGTTTTCTCCAGACATGATGTTTAGAAGTGAAGCCAGATCTTGGTTAAATCTTGGTGTTATCTACCAGAAACTGGAAAATCTTGTTCGTCATAGTCTGAGAGTCCTTCAGGTCCATTTTTGCAAACTTCAAGTGAGCTTTTATGTGTCCACTGAGTTGACACTTCCATCTAGCCACTCTACCAAAAAGGCCAGATCGGTGGTAAAGAAAACATACATTGTCAGTAGCATGAGAGGTGCTAGAACTGACCAGTGATATCAAGGACCCAATGTCTTGATTTTATGCATTGGATTCTATTTAGAACTTCACACTGAACGCATAATGCAATACATGGTGCAGGTTAATTTATATATAGAATCCCAGTCTATTAAACAAGTCAGATCAGTTTGTTCTGCACTCTTTGTTCACACTTGTGTTTTCTGAGTAATCTGAGTAATGTGTGTCTTACACTGATGGTTCTGTCAAGCCATTCTGACTATTTTGGCTATCATGGGCCAATGAGTTTGCCTGATTTGTTAACAGTCCCAACAACAAGTCAACAACGTAAACAAGCCTGTTTTTAGATAAAATTCATTTCAGCAACAAGTACCTCTGATGTCTTTATTGCCAAACTAAGCTGCACATTTTACTTGGGCAAAAACGCAAACAAGGGGCGAGTGTGCATTGGCTCAGTACCATTTCAGCTCTTCTCGCCACATCCTGTCATCATCCTCCTGCTCGGCGATGAGCGTGCAGAGAAATGTTGCCCTTGTGGGGACCATAAAGTGTATCAAATCCATTTTGTTCGAACCTCTGCTGATCCACTTCACTTAGGTAGACTCCCCCATAGTGACACTGCTGCTCTGCCTTTGCCAGGATCAACAGTGGTTTCAACTCTGTCTATTGACCTCCTGCTGTCCCTGCCCCGGAGGCTAATTTTGGTTTTCTTCTCCCTTTGCCGTGTCTGCTGGCTCTGAAAATGCTCCCTGGAGCTGCATAGGTTTGCACGGTCAAGCCCCCAAGACTTATTTTAATGCATCCCTTTCTCAAGCACATCTCTTTATCAACATTCTCACCTTCCCTGATTTTTTCTGTCTGTCTCTGTTCATCTGTCAATGAACAAATATCTGTTCACACTTATCCATTTTTATACTCCATGGCGGCTTGAGATGGATGCTTAAATGAACATGGCGTTGGTATAGTAATCTTTGAAACACCCAAAGCCCTTGAATGCAGTTCAACCAGGATCAATATGCAACCCACCTGGATGGTACAATGGCAACTATTCTGCACTAGTACGTTCACTGCTCATTAGCAGTGGGAATTCAACATAGAGAATTACCAGGAAGCCAGATTTGAATGGGTCATGGTGGGCAGTTTTTAAGTGAGTGAATTTAAGTGAATGACTATTTGTCATTATGAGTACAACACAACACTCCACACAGTGCACCACAATTAAATATGACCTCTGCAGTCGGCCCCGTCTGTGAAAGCTCAGTGGACAGCTTTTGCTAGTGCCCAGGGAGCAGTGCTTTAGGACAGTATCTTACTAAGTGGCCCATTGGTAGCTTTACCAGTGTGGGTGACCCTCCAATCATAGGCCCAACTCCCAAACTGTTATGCCTCCAAGTAGCAGGACTTTGGGGTTTGCCCCTACTGTTTTTGAAAGACCACAGGGATCTGTTATGAATCTAGATTATAAGATCTTGCATGTAGTCTCTTACATCTCATACATTTTGTTATGGACAAGAATATTTTTTGTATATATTTCAATATATATATCAATAACAGAATTATAATGAAGTTACCATGGATTACAGCAAACTCAATGCTTTTTCATCTCTCTAAACATTTTGAAAAAGCAAGAGAGTGTTGGTCAAGCTGACCTCTTTCTTTTCTTGCAGAAATTAAACTGAAGGGAACTGAGCTAATTTCTTAAGACTGTTGTGCGTATTATTATTTTTTCATTCTCAGCACAGGTTCAGAGAAGCCACTTAAGCATGACTTACAGCAACAGCGAGTAGCTTCTTATCTAACCTACTGAGAAAATATCAGATAACAACTGTGACTTTTAACAGGTTGAGACAAACAACAGAGGTCATGGATAATAATGTAGGCCACTTATTCTTGTGTTATTCATTCATTTTATTATCCGAACCGCTTAATCTCAACTGGGGTCAGTTACTCCTTTATATTATCTATTTATATAGTCCAGTAGTCAGTCCAAAGGATACTAAAGCAGTCCAGTGTTTATTTATTTATTTATTTATTTATTTTCAGATATAGCAAGTTAGTTGTTTCATTGTGAGTTTCCTTTATTGCTGTTTCACTACCAGAGGCCAATTTATAACATTGTAAATTTTCTGAATATCTTTACACTGTATACAGCTTTGCAAAACCCCTATTTTCAGTGGCCTAAAAAGTTATGAATGTTGGCAAAAGGCTAACATTCCTACATTTTCAAAAATAAATGTATTTGTGAACACTGAGGGCAAAGTTTACCTCTCTATTCAATTAAATATACGATTTAGTGTAATTTAAAACCAAATAGAAGCATATGCACGTCACCAAAAGGGTGTAAGCATCATGGCTGTACTCTTCCAGCTTTTTTTAGTGTAATTTCAAACCAAATAGAAGCATATCCATGAGCATTTGGAAAAAAGGAAACTTTGAAATCAGTCTTTAAAATACAGTGTGGTCAAATCCATTAGATAATATATTTACATAGTTTCTAGCAAGTGAGTGAATGTCTCATGTCTAGCATTCTAGGTTTTGATTCCTACAAGCACTGTTTTAACAGATTTGTATTTCCTAACCACTGGTGCAACTTGTGGTTGGAATAAAGCGCCAATTGTTAGGTCACCAAAAGGGTGTAAGCATCATGGCTGCCAATTTGTTACAGAATCAAAGCTAATGAAACATACAAAGAAAAATACCATCTTTCCATCTATCTTAATTGCTATTTTTATGTACACAATGTTATACTTCTGGGGGACATATAAATTGGTTGTACTCTTCCAGCTTTTTTTTGCATGGTTTATCTCATGCACCCAGTCTCCACATCTCGAAGACATGTGAGTATCTAGTTCAAATGCTGCCGCTAATGCCAATTTCTCTTTATTATAAAGATAATCTCTTTTATATCGGCTAAACTACCGCTCTCAAAGGAACACATTACAATTTTTACATGAAATAGGAATGAACGCGGAACAATTGCTGAGAGAAGCACAGAGAAAGTGCTCTAGAAGGGAGGTTTTGACCACTCTCAGCGCAAAAACGTGTTTGGTGGACACAGGACCTTAGAGTAGCTGTCGACTGTACGTTACTACATCATAATCACAACTTCACATTGATCTCAAGCACCAGATCCCTAGCTTCTTAATTCATGGTGGAAGTCTGCTTTCTTTTCAGTGGGTGTGAATGAGAGGGCAAAGAAGGGAGCATCTTACATGAGATGAGACACACTTCTCCCTGATTAGAAAAACACAAACCATGACAACATTTACATTCTATTCTCTATGAGGATTGCTGGGTTCATCAAGAGTTTAAAGCAAGTTGTAATGACATCAACTGGTCATACACAACACCAGGGGAACTTTCACCGCCCTCAGCAACAGATACCAAC
This sequence comes from Distichodus sexfasciatus, assembly GCA_032718565.1. Classification (NCBI taxonomy): domain Eukaryota; kingdom Metazoa; phylum Chordata; class Actinopteri; order Characiformes; family Distichodontidae; genus Distichodus; species Distichodus sexfasciatus. The sequence continues at coordinate 2,973,967 of JAVGVS010000042.1, forward strand.
TCGTTCAGCAGGTGTGAACAGCACCCCAGGCACAGTGTTAATTGGGTAATTTAAATTAGAAAGAAGACCTTCACATTAATGAGTTTCACACCTGCATAATAAGTCTCCTGTGGGTCGTCGAGAGGCTTTATGAATCTAGAAAGGGTCATAAATTGCTATTAAACCTTCGGAGTCAATTCAAATCAGGATCTGCACTGAAAATTCACAAACCAGATGCTCACTACTTATTTTTATTTATGCCTTTTTTTCTTGCATTATTTTCCCCCATGTGTTGGCAAACCAGAGTGACGTTACTGTCTTTAATGTACTCCAGTACATTCTCTGTGAAAATGGCGAGATACTGATTAACAAACTGTCTGTAAACACAAATCTGCTAAATGTTGCTTATCAGTGCCGCTAAAGTAGTTATACTAGATTAATGTGCTAAGTAGTAGCAGTAATTTCAGAAGCAGACCAGGTTTTAGAGAACCATAAATAATTGCGGTGATTAATGCATGCCTTTGACATGGCTGACCTCAGTTTGTAGAAAACGCTCGTTAAGGCTCTGGCGGGAAATAATGGTTTGCTCTCTGTATAATTATCCGGGGGGAAAGCATGACATCAGATTAATTGCTGGTACAAGAGCTGGGTTTCTCATGAAATCACAATCTGCCGTATAAAACATTTGTAGCTTTGCTTTCACTTCTTGCCATTCTCATGGGTCAACCACTTGTGTGAGGTGTGAGAGGGTAGGTTGAGGATTAGATAATAATTGGACTCATCCATCTCACGCCCTGTTTGATCTGAAAGCCATGAATTAGAGTGAGTTTCTAAACATGACATTGGACATAAATGCTCACAACATGACTCTTGCATTAGTCATGTACATACAAATGGGAGCATGGTGTAATTGTATTTTTCATTCATTTTACACAATAGACCCAAACAGAGGTGGGCAGTAACGCACTACATTTGCTCCGTTACATTTACTTGAGTAACTTTTTGGATAAGCTGTACTTGTAAGAGTAGTTTTTATACAGCATACATTTTACTTTTACTTGAGTATAATTGTGAAGAAATAACTCTACTTTTACTACGTTACATTGAGCGACATTCCGCTCGCTACTTTAAAAAAAAATTCTTCTGTTATCCAATGCACGATCTGTTTGTTTTGGCGGAAAACTTCTTCCTAAATGACCGTTCCACCAATCAAATGGAGCTTGGCAGTCACATTACCACACAAGAAACACGTGCGGACACACACACACACACATGCACAAACACACACAGACAGACAGACACACACACACACAGACACACACACATCCTTGTATTTATATAGTAGTGAGGATCGCAATTGACTTCTATATTACAGTATCTAAATAATACTACACCTAACCCTAAACATAACCCTAACCATAACCTCAGTAACCAAAAGCTAATCCTTCTACACTTAGTTTAGCAAATAAACTTGTATTTTTTTTTTTTTGTAAAAGCAGTTTAAAGAAGTGAGGACCACTAAAAACGTCCTCACTTCCGAAAAATCTCCTCACTCTGCTGGTTAAAAACTCATTTTGGTTCTCACTAAGTAGCAAGTACAAGAACACAGGCACGCACGCACACACACACACTGGACAGTTTATGCACAGACAGACATGTTCTTGTTTTAATGTGTAATCTCTGCCTGCTGAGCCTTTTTGTTTAAACTAAAAAAGTTAAGTTATTACAGATTATTGTACTGTTTGTGACTGAATGAGCCTTAATTTATGTTACTTTGTATAGATAATTTTTTGTAAAGTTATTTATATAATATTTGCATATTTGATTATATGATGAACCAGTTAATCTTTAATTTACTCAGAAGTTACTCAGTACTTGAGTAGTTTTTTCACCGAGTACTTTTTACTCTTACTTGAGTAATTTTTTGGATGACTTTGTGAACAGAGCCCCACATTTAACTTTTAAGGTTTCTCCTATCTACAACCCCCCGGGGTCAAGACCGAGAACCAAACTTTCTTTAGATTAAATTTTATGGATGCACTGGGTCAGAAATGGGCAGAGACAAAGACTTTCCTCACAAGATAATTTATTTATACAATAAGATGCAAATGATAAGATACACTTTTTAATAGAAACAATCACAATCATATAGTCAACATGAACAATACAATCTTAAAATTACTGGTGACACTGGATGAGATCAAAGCATGAGATCTTCACAGACGGACACTAGACTGTCGGTTACAACTACTTTTTACTTTTACTTGAGTAGTATTATTCTAAAGTAACAATACTCCTACTTGAGTAAGATTTTAGCTACTCTACCCACCTCTGGACCCAAATTACTACTACCTTCATAATATAGTGTTCTATATAAATAACTTAATTTCCTTCATTCAATCTACTTGCAACGATTACTCAGTGAACCCAATATCTGGAATATCTTCAACTTAAATAGATCATACAACATAGATTGAACACTGAATAATCAAACTTAGAGCTCTCACCTACCATAGTACACCTTCAGAATTACTAAAAACTCCAACCTGCAGCTAATACAGTATAAAATTTTACACAAAACACACTACAAAGGATGTCCCAGATGCATAATAATAATGCAGAAATAATATGTGTAACTTGCAAGAATGACACACCAGATAATTACCTGCACGCTTTGTGGCACTACAAACTGGTCAGTGAATTCTGGCACAGGATTTGTGAAGACCTAGTGCATCTCAATCCTGACTACCCCACACTCTGCCTGCTCGATGACCTCACTAACATTATTATAGAAATAAATCTAGCATGCTTCTCACAGTACTAACCATTGCCAAGAAAACCGTCTGAACTTAAAGTCAAAAGAGAGCTTAAAAATATATTCCTCACAGGCCCTTGTTGCTCTCTCCGTGCCCAACACCACATTCCACATAACACTAGGGGCTTACAGGAGCAGTGGGATGCACTCCTGTCCCTCAATGTTACTTGCATACCAGACATCACATGACACTAGGGCCTTACAGGTGGGTTGGAGCAGGTGGGACTGTAGCCGTCTACCATGCCCCGACCTCTTCCCCCAATTTTAATGCACCTTAGTCATCCATACAGTCCACATTACACTAGGGCTTTTGGGGGCAGAGGGGGATGGAGGACTCCACCATCTTCTAGCGGTGGGGCCTCTCAGGCCCTAACTGCACCCACAAATTTTTAATGCATCATAGTCATCCACACACAACTCTCTCATGCATCTTGGGATACTCTGGGCCCATCTGGGTTAATTTGGGGGTTGGGTTTAGCATGCATACCCAATGCTACAGCAACTAACATAAGCGAGAGTATTCAGCAAATGAACACTTAACTATCAAGCAGGTTGCTGTACATGTGGGTAAAAACAATGTGAATAAAAGACAATCCGAGTTAGTAATGGACGATTTTATTTAACATTTTAGCAAGCTGCAAAACTTTCATCCAGTAAGCTCATTTATTAGCAGCCGACCCCCAGGTAGAGGGGCTGCAAAGTTTATGTGCTCACTTAGCTTGAACATATGGGGCCAATAACATGTAGTCTCTGGGGCATACACTTTACTGACTATTTTAATTGATTCTGGGGATGCAGAGAACTTTTTGAATTAAATGGTCTTTTTTTTTTTCCAAACATCTCACGGGTAGGATGGAAAGGTGAGGGTTTAGCAATACTTTTTCTTGCTAGTTATTGTCCACAGACCACCAAACTACTGCCCTAAATTTATCGATGAATTTTCCAAAATGCTCTCTGTTATATGCACTGAATTGAATTCCTTTATTATAACTGGGGATTTAAATGTTCACAATGTAAGGACAGATTTGCTAAGGAGCTTATTGCCCTGTTTGACAGCATGTAAATGGCCTGAATTACACACAAGGTCATATATTAGACCTGGTTATTAGCAAGGACATCAATGTCCCTATAGTGAATGTTATAGATTTAGCTCTCTCTGATCATTTCCGAGTTTTCTTTGAGACATCTGTTTGTTCAGGTATCAACACCAGAGCCATAACTGTCAAAAAGAGATACATCAACGAGAGTACCAGCACCTTGTTCATAGATCTGTGCTTCCTTATACAACAGCAGAGTCGGTTGATGACTACTTGAATCTTTTTAACTTCTAAATTTTCTGAGTCTTTGACTCTGTGGCATTGGCTAGGATTAAGAGCATTTCAGGCAAATGGAAAACTGGAGAAGCTCAGTCTTAGTAGCAAATCAGAGGAGGGAATGCAGAAATGCAGAGCATAAATTAAGTCACAGATTGACTCTAACGTTTTTAAGGAAAAGCTCTGCATTTATAACTTCTGTAACATAAATCCAAGCATTAAAAACTCCTGCCCTTTATTTGCCGCTGTAGATTAATTAATTAGAATTAATTAGATTTATTAATTAATCCTCCTATACAGCAACCCCTCAAGTTCCTTTCCACCACAAAACGTAATGAGTTTGCATTTTCTTTGCATTGTTAAAGTAATTAAACCGATTTTAAAAAGAGAGCCTTCGATGCCACATTATTTAGCAAGTATAGGCCTATAATCTAACATACCATTCATAGGTAAAGTTATCAAGAAAGTAGCCTTTGAAAAATGATTAACTATCTAGCCATAAATTGTTGTTTTGACAATTTGCAGTCTGGTTTCAGATCCTGCCATAGCACGGAAACAGCTTTCATTATAGTACTTACAACATGGAAAACTAACTGTTCTGGATTCTGGTAGATCTTAGTGTGACCTTTGATACTGTAGATCATAATGCAGGACAGACTGAAAAACAGATTGGCTTACAGGAACTGTACTAGACTGGCTTAAGTCTTACCTGGAAGGAAGAGGCTACTTTGTGTCCATTGGCACTTACAAATCAGAAAGAACAGCAATGCCATATACACTGTAATCCCGGATTAGTTGAGTTTACTAGAAATTCGTGAGTAAACCTGTTCCCCTCAAACCACTTTAGTTTTTACATATTCTGAAACTAAACAGATTAAGTTGTATTGACATGGACAATCATTAGTCTTTACTGAAAATGATTAGTTCACTTAACTAATTTTCTTTGCATCCCCAAGTTGTTTGAAATAACTATTTTAAGCTAAACTTACATACACATTGTATTTATCACTACTTATATTCACTTGCTAATATAAATAATGTGGTTTCTTCAAATGTAATTAATACCATTTTGTTTTGTAATAAATACTTTAAACAAAATTGTATGGAAGAAAAGCAATAAAACATTTAAATGTACAGAAAAACATTTTTTTTTTGTTTTTACAAAATAGTGCAAGATATCATTCTGCAGTATTGCACAAACCAGACGACAAGTAAAGTCATTCCTTAAAATGGCATAGAAACCATTTTAACCACTTTTTCATTTGACTGAATAAAAATAAACACAGCATTTACAAAATATCTGCTATATAATTCAATACATCCAATCAGGCATTTCAACAAGCATCTTGAACTAGTATGGAAGTCACATGAACTGTTAATTTAGGTTTAAAGAACATCATTATGCAGTCCTGTGCATACTCTGCTGCATTTAACCCTAAACCTGTAACCAGGCAGAACTAGGCAGACAGAACAGATAGTGTCACTGGTAGCTGAAGAGTAGTTAAAGGGGACTTGTGTGTGCATGTTTTAATATATGCTGGTCAATGTGCTGAAGTATCTTTGTTATGACCTTAAAGGGTTAGTTTGGATATTTAGAAGTCAGCTTCAACTCTAAATGATCAAACTGTAGATGTCTATACTTTCACAAGAGACCATTGTTAAATGTTTTATCAGCTGAGCTAAATTATGTGCGATGACACTGCAGTTTATCAATCTGCGACAAGCCGCAGCTTTACAGGTAAGGAAACTATTTCACAGAACCTGACATTTAAATATCCAAACTAACCCTTTAACTTTAAATACTAACATACATACAGAACATATTGTGCTTACGCACTTTCATTGTATGCCATCAAAAAAACAAAACAAAAAAAAAACACACATTGGTATCTAAATAATTGCATATTTGCAAGAGGCACAGCGAAAATTATTTGTATGGCAAGGGCCTCCTTTAAGAACGCCAAACTGTATAATGACCTACACTCACACCTTCACTTTGGCCATATCGGAAAGTGACTGAAAATTATGAAGGTGTGGCAGTTCACGGTAGACTTGACACAGCATTTCTTTACATTACTTTCTGATGAACCTTTGAGAAGTGGACTTTAAGAGCATTAATGGAGTTAAATGTGCACAAACATTCTTGGTGTAAGCAGGGAAAGGGTACAGTTGTACTGTAGCTCCCATGTTTTAACCTGTAATGTTTTAACAGATAACCTCTCTGATACAAACTCACAGTACTTCCACTTCATCTTCACAAGAACCTGCAAAGCAGAAAATGAGCAAACAATTAGCTCAAGCTGCAGTGACGTTAACCTGACTGACAAACAAATAATGTCGGTAAATAACGAATCACCCTGTTAACACCCGACTAATATTACCGTGGTGTATTACAATAACGAGACGGCTGCACACGTTTAACAGTTTTACTGGAACAAGAGGCTCACTATACAGGACAGGCAGCAGGTTCGCGCGGCCTGACTCCTATACCCGGAACATTCACAATAACGTCACTTAAAAGTATGGTGAGCCTAAGAGCTCAATATACCACAATTACCACGGTAGCCCGCGTCCTTTGCAAAGTTTGTTACATTAACAACGTTGATATCAAGAATCACCTCTGACGCCAAACACGGGTTAACCGCGATAGCCCGCTAGCTCGCGGTTAGCATTAGCTACAAGCACATGCAGTCACGCACGTTATTGTAAACACTGACTGAACCGACAGATAACCGTCTTCTTAAGACATAGCTGAGGTTAGCGTTTAGCTGTCTGCACTGATTTTATGGGTCTATTACATAAGATATAAAATTTAACACTCACCAGCTTTCTTCAAATTCCCGTCTGGACAAACTCCAGTGCTCACTCCTCAGCGCGGTGCGTGAACACAGGCCTCCAGGGGCGGTGATTTTTGAAAAGAGCCCCACCCCCTCTGACAGTAACGTAACATGTTGAGTTATCTTTGCTAATCATGATTATTGCACTGCACAATGTTGAAAACTATTACAAACAGCTTATTCTGGTTTAGTAATTAGACACTGTTTTTACAAAACACGAAAGAATAATTAATCATTACCAAATAGTTTATGTTGAAACAAAATCCGGGTTTACAGTGTAGTGTTTCACAAGGATCTATTCTTGGACCACAAGTATTTAACCTATACATGCTGCCACTAAGTCAAATTATAAAATAATATTAAATTGATTATGGTTATAATGATTATAGCCTTGACAGATTTTATCAGCACTACGCCATGCATGTAAATCCATTGCTGCAAAAACCAACAAGAAGATCATTAAAGAACCACACTGACAAAGAGTACCACTAAGAGTAGTAACACTATTAAAATCTTAATGCTAACTATCCCAAGTTACTCACACTGTAATTCATTCCTTCGTTCATTCACGGAGTAAATCGGAGTATTAATTGTTAATGTAAGGCAGCTTGTATTAAGTGTTAACAAGTCATGGCTGTTTAAGCTTACAGTCAGAGAGCACCGCTAGCGGTATGTGCATACTATATGTCTCATTGCAGAAACACTGTGTCTGTGGGTGTTTCTTCTGGATTAGTACTTGCTTGAGCTGATTTCTGCTGCTGGTTGTTGTCATAGGTCCAGTCAGCAGTCTGTAGGATCAGACCTGAGGCATAGCTGTGTGTATGTCCACGTGCCTCCAAATCAACACACCTACCCAACCTTGGTGTGTTGGGCAGGAACTAAAACAGCTCTCAGCCCAATTCAGCAGAAGGAAAACCATGAAGACATACGGGCTTTAGCCAGGAAGATTGTTTTTGGCCGTGTAAAACGTGTTCTAAGAAACACAAGCCCATCTTTATGACACGTGCCTATTCCAACCTAAGGATTTTTCCCCATCTCATGAAGTGTGATGTTAAATATTATTCCACACATTTAGTAAAATGTCCATATTTGTAACAGTTTATCTATTTGAGCGTGAAATGAAGTGCAGCTAGATGTAAGTGCCTCATTAATCCTGGGTATTTTAGTTTTTACTTTTGCATGCCAGCAGGTGATTAAAGTTTTAGCTGAGGCAGTCAAGGCAAATATTGACCTTTTTGTTAAACACGCTTGATTGTACCAATATTTTTTTTAAATAACCACAGGTGTAAATTAATGTTTTTCTCTTTTAAAAATGGCCACTCAGTGTCTGTAAAGCACCAATAATTCTTCTAAAACAATAATTCTTCTCAAAAGCCAGCCTTGATGAGGAAAAACATGACCCTTGTGTCCCCACCTATGACCTGATGGCTTCCGAAATACAGGCCTACAATATTTAGCGGTCTATTGGAGAGAGCGGCACAGTGAAAAGGGGTAAGGAATAGTTTTGGTTGCATTCTTCAGCACTTGTCTGACACATTTATCCAGGTTAACTTACATGTTAAAAGCCATGCCCAGACTCTCAGCAATATTGTTAGGTACAGAGGCGATTCTATAATTGGTCAATCCTAGGCAATTGCATGGGACCCCGAACCCGTAGGGGCCCCCCAAATCAGCCTTCCCCCAAACCATGTTTAATTTTTTGAGATCGAGCACACATTTGTATTGTTTATTAATTCGTTTTTTAATAACTCAGAATCTCTTACAGAAACCATACACATACCGTCACCTTAACGGACATTACATTTATTCTGTGCACAAAAACTGAAGTAATTGCATAAAAACGCATTAATTACATTATTAGCGACGCAGCTCTCATGTAGAACGTTATAATGCGCAAAAATGTAGTTATCTTCCAGAAAGCCCAAAAGCAGCTCATTTTATAGGCTAAAATGAGTCCAAATTGGCTCAAAATTACCCAAAACTAGTATTTCTTCATTTTCCAGTGATTTTTCTCCTATTTTGTAATGTGATAAATAAGAAAAAATAAATATAGAAAAATGCACTATTTGTCATCAAATAATTTTATTCTGTATCCAGATGGATCCCAAATGAATAAAGAAGTGTTTCCACCTGGCAATAACCTTATTTTTCTTTACAGTACTAAGCCATAGAATGTCTCTTTTTATTTGGGAGACCATTGCGACCTTTGTTTATTATGCACATTATTAGTTTACTAATAACTCTCACTATTCTGTCTATGCTCACAGGTGCTGATAGATGGCCCTTTTTGCAAGTGTTTTTAAAGAACAAATGTGGAGGGCCCCATCACTATATTTGTCTGGGGCCCCAAAGTATCTGCCACTGGTTAGGTTCTCCAAGGATTCAAATCCTGGGGTCTCATGGTGAACAACGCAGGGTGTACTTCGCCACAATGAACCTTATCACTCTGTGCTCAAGTATATATATGCAGAAAAGTCAAAAATGCGGCTGACTATGTATTCTGTGTGATTTACTATCTAGAAGAAATTTTCATTCAGTGTGTGTGATGTTCATAAGGTTATGCATAATTGAAAAATAACGGCAAATGGTAAATTTGATGCTTTTTGTGATGTGTTTATTTAGGGTTTTAAAAAGAGTGAACATTTGCCTTAGCTTGTAAAGTGCTAATGTTTGTGGATGGTTTTGTATTGTGGTAAGCGAAGAGCTTTGATGAGGAGCTTTGGTGCTCCCTTAAAGCAGATCTTAGCTTGTATGAAACATTTTCAGCATTCTTATCTTTTATTCTAGAAATAGTTTTGTTAGCTTTTTCATATGTTGCCTGTCATGTTCCAAGGTGAGCAGCTGATCTGAGGCCAGAAAGAGACTGATCCCCTCAGTATGGTTCACTATGGCACTGCCTGACCACCACACTGACTCCGGGCCAACACAAGCACTTGAGACCAAGCCAAGGCTAGCCACGGCCCATCATTATTAAAAACCTACGGCTGACGCTCTGCTCACAACCCGTCTGCAAAAACACAGGGTGACGGAGAGAGGGGGAAGTGAACCAGGCGAGAGCGGGATGAGGTTTCAATAAACGTCAGGGAGCGATGGCGCTGTTTGGACTGCAAATTATTGCTGGCTGATGGTCTATTATTTTACAACCAGAGAATGCTGTCAAGAGAATGCTAGGAGGAGTAGAGTAGGAAAGAAGAAGGGGAAAGAAGGAATAGCGTCTGGCTGATTGCCTACAGACAGAGAAAAGTTAGAAAAAGCTACAATAATCCTTAAAAATATGTTGGGGCAGCCACAGACTTTGCTAAGAATAGGGCAGAAAGAGGTCCATGCGGGCAAGTTACTGGTAGGTTATTAGACTCTGTAATCATCAACCAAGAACTTCAAGGCAGGTTGGTAGCTTTACATTATGTCAGCATATTCAATGACTTAAACAGAATTTGAATATTCTATGTATAGATGACAGAACCTGCATGGGTCTTTTTCTTTTACCCACAGTTTCCAGCAAAGACTGTACTAAATTTCAGGTGTGAGGATGAAGTGTGCAAATCCAAAACTGCAAAAACTTTGGCAGATCCAGCTCAACCTTGGTAACAGAATAATAATCCAAAGCTTGCACTGAGAAACTGCCTTTTGGAGTTGTTTGTGCTCCTCAATGGAGCTGTATTCAAAAGGACACTATTTGTCAAAGTGCTGTGCAAGGTTGCATTTTCATAGTGCTTGTCTAAAGAGCAATTAATGCTTATTAGTGCTATATTACTTTTGTGTCTTTAAATAATTTCATAAAATGAACATTGTAAGATAGAACAGAAGCATCACTTGAGTGTGACACCGCTAATGTATGTATTCAGGTTAGTTTGCATGCTTTCTGGTCAGTTGCTTTTTTGACAGCCTTTGCTTCAACTGTTTTGAGCAAAGACAAAGACTTTGAGCCAATTCCACCTGCTTTCTCAAGTACTATTTTTAAAAATGAGAAACATCACTTTTCAAACTCTATTCTTATTTGTACCTCACCACAGCTTACTACACTGGGACAGTAATGAAAAAGCACTGTTAGCAATTACAAACATTAGCTACTATGTTTTGGTTGTAGCACCTGCTGTAATTTTGTGCCAATGTTGTGACAATCTGCAGCCTAAGTGACTGAAACCATGTGTTAGTGATCATAAGAATATGATCACCAACTTACTTGACTAGACTTGTATGTGTAAGATAAATAATCTAATTTTAAGAAACATTGGCTACAATTATCTTATTAAGAAAAAATTGCTGATTATAAGAACTTCTTAAAATGAAATAAGAAATTTAATTAAGAGAACGGATAGGTTCTCATGCTCTCCACTACGAGTTAAGAAATTCATGACAACTTTGCTTATTTTAAGAATATTAAAGCTAAAAACATGAAAAAAAGGAAAAGATTTTCTTGTTTTAGGAGATCTTTACAAGATAAATTTTCTCACTATATTGGCAGATATTTTTGCTTGATTCTGGTACCTTCTTTCTTATTATCCCTTTCTTTTTCTTATTTTCTGACACTGATTTTTTGCAGTGTAAGGAACCACTGTTGGGCCCATGAACAAGACCTTTAATCCCAAGTTGCTCCAGGATGACTGTTCCTGTAATTTGGGCACTTACTCAGCAGATTAAGGCCCACAATCCGCTGTGGATGTGGAATTACTGCAACCATGCTAATAATAATGGCCCAAATGCCTAAGGTGAATTTGACTCCATCTATCCTAGACTAAACCATGCTGTTTAATTGAGCCCATAATGTCAGGTGTAAATTCTCCTGGAGTTTAATTTGCCTCTGACAGACTATGAGCAACTCCAGAAGTTCTGTCCCCAGCAGTTCCTCCCATTCTGCCACCCTCCCCCTTGACCCAAAAAACACCAGAACACAGTCTGCAGCTCCACAAATAGGTTTAAAAAGTCAACTGAGACAAGCTGTTTTTCTACCATCATAAAATAATTTTGGGTTTTAGTGTTTTTCTAACACTCTGGTGTGAGTTTAATACTCTACAGCCAATGCGAATATAGGAGGAGTCATAAGTGACGGGCCTTGCAAGTGTGTCCCATTGAATTAAAACGCAACACTAAATCGGCTGAACGCTGGGCTGGGTGAGACGCCGCTTGTTGGGCGGTTGAAACAGGCATTTGCTCTGGGTTCTCAATTGAGGTAATAAATTAAGGATGATGGCTAATTTTAGGTGAAACCCAATCCCTCACCGTAAATTGCTGGCCATGTGGGACCGTTTAATCAAACTTCGTCTGGCTTTGCCGCCAATATTGAAATTAAGTTTTTTTAAGGTGTTGTTTGGGTGGTGGGGGAGGGGTGTGTGTCTGTGTGTCTAAAAATCACCACCTTTCCCCAATGCAGACTGGTGGGTTTTACTCTCCATGAAGAGGGAAATGAGGCTGGTTTTATGTTCCAGCGGTCTAATGGGTCAGACTGGGGTGGTAGCTTCAACTGAGACCTTGACTGTGCAAAATGTTTAAAGAGATAGTTAAGCCTAAACATTTATGTAAGCACATTCTCACGTTCTTGAAGACTTTTCTTGGAACCTGATTAAATGTGAATGTGCTTCAACTTCCTTTTAAGCCAAACTATAAAAATTGCAACGATTTTCTCTTGATCACAAACATTTCGAGAATAATGATAACTTTGATGCTGTTTGCTACAAGGCTGTTTCCATTATTCTCAATAGTTTGTACAATAGTAAAAGTTGTTTTCTTAGAATTATGTGTAGATATAACAAAATTATGTTTACATGATGTTACACTTTGTTATGTAAGACTATGCATGTATGATGTGTCTTTGTGTACATTAGACTGTATCTCCCCTAGGTTCTTCTCTTGTGTTGTTGTGTATTTTGACAGTTCACTTTTAATTCACTTTAAACTGTGGAGGTATTTTGCATCCCTGGTTTAGTCTAGTTTCTGTTTTTCATAATTAAAGTTTCTGTTGAACCTGGCTTTTGCATCCCCATCCTGGACTGTTGCTTGCTCACAACTACATCATTTCACTGTCTGCATTTTCTCTGCATTATTTAATTCTAGAAAATGCATGGTGGTATAGCATATGGCCAACTGTAGTACAGTAACACTTGTTTGTTTTAAATCACTTTTAACAAATTCAGCACTCCACTGATAAGCAGCTAACTAAGGCTACTATCTCATTTTTGCTAGGGCACCTATGAAAATCACATGTTAACTTCAAGCATTTGTTAACTTCAAGCAGAAGTAATCATTAGTGGATAGAAGATGCGGTTTCTGGATTCCTGAATCTGCAACAAGGTCAGGCGACATATCCAACTGAAAGCCCTCACTCAGTGTTACATTTTTGAAAACACTTACTCAGCCTCTGAAATGCCCAGCATCAATTTTACATTACTCTGAAATCAGCACAAAAGAATTAGCATTTTAAAAGCACCCAGAGGTTTCTCCAGCCCCTGCATCATGCCAAAAAGAACAAGTTTCGGCTGCAATCAGTGACACTCACAATAAACTTTGTAATATTTAATAATTAGTCCCAGAAACATGGGACGAGTTACATGACACTGTATAAGAAGCAGGTGAAGTTCTCCTCGGGGGCTCAGACTTCAGTCTCCCGCAGTCTCAAGACAGCACACAAGGGCTACAGCCAAGTTGCTTGTTAATTAACATCATGTCTCTCATAGCAAAAGGGGTTCCTGTTCCATCAGCCACACAGCAGTTTGGCACAGGGTGACTGGGATTAGGTCCTGATGCCAAGATTGCTCTCCTGTGCTTACAAGGACTCTGGTTTCACCATACATGCAAAAACATGTGTATCACATACTTGCTTGAAAGCACTGCATTGTGTTGATTTTTTTTCTCATTTTTACAATCTTAGTCATAAGAAACCTGCACAATATCTGTCATTTCTTTGCAAAATGGTGTATACATGTTTGCCCACTTATACAAAATGCAATTCTGCATTTAAATTAGGTTTTAATTATATTTATTTGTGCTAGAAAAACAGTGGGCCATTGCAATAAGTGAGTACAAATAAACAGCAAATGTGCTAGACTGTAATAAACACAATATGAGGTAATGAAAAGCAGCTCTGGCTCATTAGAATCTGCAACAACCAAGATAATAATATGCAATACTTAGAGTGACATTAAGCAACTAGGTAATAATATACAAATTTCATAGTCTAATTTGTCAGTGTGCTGCAATAACAAAATTCATAGTTATTTTATTTTTTTCTGTACCCTTTGCAGATTACCCTTTACTCTATATACATATTCATATTATGAATGCTCAAACAAAATGACTTTCATTGCTAATTTATAATGTCCACATGTAAATGAAAATTTTATCTTTTTCATTGAATTTGCAGTTTCCATTATTGTCATATTACAGCACAATGTCATCTGCATGACATCACACCACAGACCTGAAGACACAATTTTTGGCTCACTTTGTTCTGTTTTTTTGGTTGAGAAGACATTAAAATGAAAGTGAAGTGATGTATTCAAATCAATTTCATTTGTATAAATCCACATTGGCAGGTTTGTGTTTTTAACACTTTTATCAATCACAGTAAAATATTGGAGTGCATTTATAATTGAATATATATATTTATTAATTTAGCTTGGCATACATTAAAGCAGAGGGGGGATGTTTAGTCCATGATTAAGTTTACAATCCAACTGTGCAGTAGTGTGTTCATAAAGAATCACATTTTGATGTCTTAAAGCACTCTGGAACCAGTAAGCTTCATACAGAGCTTGTGGTTGCTGACTCACTGCTGCCTCTCAGGATGAGAAGTGAGATTGAAGGGGAAAAGCAATCTATTTTTCTGTCATCACATCTTTTGTTCGCAGCTGCGTCCAACAACTTGTTTCCTACCATAAAACACTTCATCTCTTTTCATGTTTTAAATAAAAAAATTCAAATATTAAAGTGACGCTTGTTTTTAAGTCACAAAAAGAAGCAAAATGCAGACATTGAAATAATCTGCTTTCCTTTTTTCTTGTAACATTCTGATGACCAGCCCATCATAATTAATCTAAATGTATTAAAACACAATCGATTCTTCTGATTACCCAAGGCCATTAAAGCACAGTGGATACTGTGATTGAGGGGCTCATTGGACGGCTGTGATATTATCTATTCAGAGAGATGGAAATCTTTTGAGACAATTTATAATTATCCCAGTAATTCAAATGCTTAAAAACATTAATAATGTTAATAATTTTGCGTTAAATACAGTATTTGTTTAGTATTGCAGAAGTTAGAAATGAGAAATTCCTTTTAAAACCAGCTATCCATGAATGTGAGTGAGTAAGAGTGAATGTGGATGAATGTGTGTGCCAGAGTGTGTTCTCGTGTATATTTTTCCAATGGATCAATGACAGGTAAGTGGGAAACATGGTAAAGGAGTGCAGACTATGATTGGTTTGGTCAGGGCAGAACCTTTCCTCTGTTAATGATAGTGAAAACAAACAAAAGTGAATGGCGGCTTGGTGCTCTTATGGGAAGAGCCTGTCAAGCCCCAGGCGCCAAAGACTTATAGGAGTGCATTATAAAAAAATACCCATTTGTCTGATGTCCACAGTGTCCACACGGTTTGTCCCTCAGAACCCTAGTAGGTACGGAGACAAGTCTGAACTATATTCTATGTGTGACCTGAGCCTCAGCTGACCATTTTAGAACCAGCTTGGAATTAGGCAATACAACTTCAAAAAAAGAAACTAAAGAATTTTAGTTCAGTTTAAATGTATTAAATGGTATTTATTTGTTGGATATACTGTTAACTATTTTCAGAAATTCTAATGGTAATATTCTTTGGAAACTAAAAGGCCAGATTTGTATATCTTGGACATGTTTTGCCACTGCAATAGTTTGGCAAATGTGTCAAGAACACCAGACTTTGCCAGGCTACGTTTTCCTCCCACATTCCTCCCACAATCTGCAGTTTTACTGTCTCTGAGACCTTGGCCAACAGAGAGCAAAACAATTAAAATAATATTAAAAAATAAGGCCAATGCTCCCCTAAAGCATGACATTTTTATGTGGTGTAAGTGTTTTAAGCAGTATATTCGTATATATGTATTTTATACATATATTTTATAAAGCTGAAGTGCTTCAGCTTTATAAAATAAACCAGAAAGGATCTTGTCAATCTAAGAACTAATTGTGTGCCAGGTGTAAGAGGAGATTTCATTACTAAATGTTTCTTTTTACTTACATATCTGTGTAAACTCATGTCAATTAGCATTTTAATATATTTCACAAAGATTTTCACATTATGATGTGACATGATATCAAAGCTTTTCAACTGTTGGTCTTGCAGTCGTAACTGCAACCATATCCCTTGCTTTGTTTTCCCTTAGCCCTGTCGGTGACATCACACACTGGAAATAACAATGTCTGAAAATAGCCTCAGTCAGCATAGACCACACCTTCATTTGGTGGGTTGGGGTGAGAGTGCTGTGTTTAGGCATCTAACTGCCATTACTACATTTTAATACTACTGTACTTGACCAAGTACAAATATTACCTGATATTACTAATCTTACCTGATATTCTGGTTAAAAAGTGAAAGTGAGTGATTATTTGTCATTGTGAACACACCACAGCACACAGTGGACCACAACGAAATGTGACCTCTTTTGGGGGACCATTTGACCCCTTCCGTGAAGGAGCAGTGGGCTGCTAACAAGAGCAGAGCACTGGGAGCATTGCTTGGGGATTGTATCCTGCTCATGAGTACTTCAGTGTTAAGTTTACCGGTCCTGGATTCAAACCTTCTGATCACAGGTTGAACACACTACCGTTACGCCACCAACTGTCCATCATCACTGATGATGTGATATCTTGGCAATTTATATGCACTTTTGAAATCCGAACTGCTTAACCCCTATTGGGGTAGCGGGGCCCGGAGGCTATCCCGGAAAATACGGTGCGCAAGGCGGGGACCAACCCTGAGCAGGCTCCAACACATCGCAGGGCACACACTTTTGAAATGTCAAAGTTAAAAAGGAAAATAAACAATTAGTTCAAACAACTAATAAAATCTCACATTTTCATCATAGAGAACAAAAAACACATAACTGACAGCATTGCTACAATCAAGGGTAAAGTGACTCCTGTCCACTTTTCAGCAACCATCTCCTTTTTTTCTGTTCACTACAGGTATAGAAATACTTTCAACATGGTCTTCCAAACCCACTAAAACCACTGAAAATGAAGAAGGAAAAAGTGCTTAGTCATGAAGACCAGTCTGCCAAGATCATACATCAGCTGGATTAATGGAAGTCTGACAGTGGTGTACTGCAGGTCTGTGTACTCAGCCTTCTGTTGATCTAATGTGTTCTAAACCACATTAACTGCTGGCGGCAGTTTATAAGTTTATAATTTCATCCATGTACCTCAGTCACATGTTACTTAGTTGCATGTGCACAGACCACAGTTTTACCAGTCAGTGATATGTGCTGTGTGAACAAGTTTTAATGTTCTTGAGCCACTTAATATTCTTTGTAGTGTTTGCTTTATAAACTGTACTAGATAAAGTTAAAGTCAAAGTAAATTTTATTGTCATCTCTGCTATATACAAGGACACAGAGACACAAGACGACTTTAATGCTGTGTTGAAGAATATATTGTGAAAGCAAAGGAAAATCAAAAATGTAGTTGATAGCAACCAAGGAATGGTGATCTTAGCAAATTTATATTCAGTGTATGACCAAATTTATCAGCAATATCTTCTTTGCACTCTCTTTCTTTCTTAGGCACATGTGCATTGCAAATTTAATTGGAACATATCCAAGGCCTTGGTGGGGAAAAACTCAACTTGCTCCATTCCTGACTGATCCAATTCCATCCAAGCAACTACCCAATATGACAGACATTTATTGTGTATTATCAAATGATTGATAGTTGATTTTTGTTGATACACTCACATTAAAAAGGCTCTGCATTGTTAAAGTGAAAAGTTGGGCTTTATGGTCTTAAGGGTTAGACACTACACTGTATGTGCGATGCCACATTTTTTATAGTTCTCTTTTTCTTTTGAGAGATGATAAACAATCATGGCTTTTTATGGTAAAATGTTAATCTGCTTGTGAGATCACTGGCGGTAGTGGCCTAGTGGTAGGATATTTGGTAGGATGGGCCAAGTGGCCGTTGTTTTAAATATAGCCCTATCCAACTTCGAACACTACCATCACTGGGCCCCTGAGCAACAACCTAAGGTCAGAGCAATTAGGAAATCAAGTGAAGAATCAAGTGTTGCAAAATGTATGGTGTACTTCCATTTTTAGCCATCATGTATGTGTATACATTTCAGTGGAATACATAGTCAGCAGAAATGGAACATTACACTTAAAGACCAAAAAAGAAAATTAAAGTAAATCCATAAAGCAGAATTTGTTGTTGAGCATGTTTTCACAGCCAATGCCAACTGTGACAATAAAAGCAAAACTCATTGACATTTGAATTCTGTGAATTACATCGTGTTGGGAAGTGTCAGTTCTTAATATACCCAAGAAGAGGGAAAGAGAGATAAAAGCAAGAAAAAGGAGACATTCTTATAATTCTTTTGACTTTCAGATAGCAGGATGTCATCGTCCCACTGAGAGTCTTGCTTTGAAGATCTGCTAGAACTGTGCCAGAGGACAATCAATGTCTGATCATCCACCAATGGAGCTATTTTATGAATTTGTTCAGTTTACAAAGGAGCTACAGACGTACTACAAAGTCATTGAGTTGTAGTAAATGATATAACAAACTTAAATGCATAAAGTCAGAGTAATCATATCTGTAAAGTTATAGCAGAGGAAACAAGCTATACAGAGAGAGAGATCAGGAGTTGAAAGAAGAAGCCTAGTTTAGAGAGAATAGATGTGTTTTTAATTGTGATTTGAAAGATGATAGAGACAAGGCATTATGGGGAAGGAGGTTCCAGAGTTTGGGGGCGAGAACACTAAATGATCTGCCTACCATTGAAGAAAGACAAAATGTAGGAACAATTAGTAAACCAGCACTAGAGGAATGTAAAGCACAGCAAGGTATGGCATGGCCACATTCAGACAGCTTCCTGACTGCTCCGTCCAGACTGTGCACGCTTTATGTTATTTATTTATTTTTAATATTTTCTCATGTGTGCACATCTTCAGGTTTAGTGACTTATGACAGTAGAACTCTGCTAGACATAGGAAATAAGATTTCGCTTCTAATTAACTTTTAAACCTGATCCAACATGGGTTGAGATCTGAGATACTACGCAAAGCCAGTGAAGTTTATGAAAAATGGGCACATTCAGATTTCTTAGTGGATGTGAGAACATGGGCAGCAGAATTTTGTACATATTGGAGCTGGGCTACAGTTTTTAATGGGAGGCCAGAATACAGTGCATTGGAATAATCAAGATGAAAGGTATAGGTGTGATTAAGTGTTTCAGCAACCTTCACAGAGAGAGAGATGAACGTTGTTAAAGTCATTATTGTCTTGACTAAGGATGAGAATCAAGATCTTACCATGACATTAACTCACTGATATCTGTGGTGATGTCACCTTCCAGCCCTTCCTAAAATATTACAGTTTAGTGTCCTCTTTACTGATTTTGTGTCTTCTCTCCTTCTCCAGCATTGTGCTTAACACTCCCCCTAATCATTCATCATCTGTTATGAACAAATTGCAAATACACAGACATACACTTCATCTATGAGACTTTAGGTTTAAATGTTTTCTTTCGCTATAATGATCTTTTGCTCTGGCAGCATTGTAAAACAAGTAAGCTCACCTAGAGAAGAGCATTAACATTCTAAAGATATATGAATTGTTTGCCTTTTTTGGCATGGAGTAAACTTTACACTTCCTCTTATGGCAAACCATGGAGAGAAGATAATGCGGCATGGGGAAACGGAGGGTGACATTTGTTAGTTTAAAGGGTAGTTCTAGCCAGTGTTAGGTGGCACAGTTGAAAGGCATCAAAAGTATCATGGTGAAATGTCCATGGTAACTGAGCCCGGGAGCCATGTGAGTTCTCGAGGGAAGCCTGTCCTGGTCTATTACAAGTGTGTAGACGCACAGGTCCTCAGGGCGAGTCCTGCCTTGGAAAAAGTGATGGGGCCTGTCATTACCTAGGCTGACTCAGGCACTGCCACAGACGCCTCACTTAACGCCTCAGGTCCCTGTTCTAATGACATCACAGAAACAGCCTGGCCTGCTCCTTCTTGTTACCATAGGAGCAAATTGCTAAATGTATTTTTATTTATTTATTGTTATTTTTTGGTTTTCTTTGGCATAGGTAAATGATGCAAAGTTTGGGAGAAACTGAGTAAAAACTTCAGAGGGGAAAAGCTTTATTTTGAGTGTAAATCAATTTGGAACTTCTTATTAACACATGAAATGACGAAAGGTTTCTGTCTGACTGTACTCACTAACACTTACACTAACAGATTATACTGATTTTTAACACATTTAACGCTTTGCTTTTTCCAGTTAACTGCCTATTCATTCAAATATTATTCTATTGTTTCTTGAACAAAGAATGTGATTAAAGTAGCGATCTTCCTAAATCAGTGTTCCCCTTTTCACCTCTTAATGACTTTTCATGTTGGAAATGAATTGGGAAGCACTAATGTCAGGCTGGCAGAATGTGATTCACACAGTGGACAGTTAATGAAGCTGAAAGGCCTCTCTCTTTCTTCTAGAAATTCAGTCGGTCTGAATCCTCACCAGGACTCTATGGAGACATCATCATCTGAAACCAGCTGGGATTTTTGATCCTATGGACTTCAACTGAATTAGCAGTATAATATTGAACTAATTTTAGCTTAATGTTGCTGAGAGGGTCCTGCAAGTGGCCCAGTAATGACTCGGGATTCGAAAACATCCCTTAGACTATTTTTATATCTTTGCTTCTTTAAATGACTAACGATTCATCTTGAACTAATGCTTGCTGTGTATTAAATGTTCATGCGCCCAGTCACCCAGAGAAGCTTTGTGTGCTTTGTGACAATGACTGTTAAGAGCGCTATATAAATAAATTTGAATTTGAATTCTTATGGATCATTTACAAACAGCATCTCCCTGGATTTCCCTGGATTTTCCAGTGACATGCTAAATAGCAATCAGAAGGGGGAAGTGAAGAACGCAGCAGGGGAACCTATAGGCAGCACTTGGGTTTAGCAGGTGCTATTAAGCTAGTGGTGTTGACTAAAGAATAATTTGACTGTAGACCTTTCTCAGCACAGCTCTGACAACCTACAACTGATAGCAGTTGATACAGGACTGGTAAGTGTCACTGAAAAATTCAGTGTTAATTTACCGTCCCCAGGCACTGCTCCCTGGGCAGTTTGTGATCACACCATTCACAAATAATCACCCACTTTTACTACTACCTTATGGACACAGAGCACACAGTGCGCCACAAGGAAAAATGTGACCTCTGCATCTGTGAAGGAGCAGTGGGCAGCTAACATGGGCATAACATGGGCATGGGCATGGGCATGGGCAGCTAACATGGACTGCATAGTTTGTGTTGAGCTTCAACTAGGTTTGTCAGTGGTCACTTTTGATATAAAATGTTCTTAACTGCATATCCATGGAGTTTTTACTTAATATCAAACTACCAGTGACACTATCTCATAAACCTTTACCAATACTTGGGGGTTCTAACTTCCAGCAGCGCCACAAGCAGGCAGCGGCTAACAGCGCTCCAGCAAATTCAGTGTTTATACTGCAATTTTCATTTGTCTTGTTTACTTTCAGTTTTGTTTGTGATCGAGTTACGATGCGTATCACTTATGACAGACACATCCCGCTCGAAATTGGAAAAAATTCCACTGCCAAATCTGCTATCGGAGAAGCTATGGAGTCTGGGTGAGACGGCGAGGCGCAGCTGGCTGAAACGCAAGCACTGCACACGTAAACAAAAGTGAGGTAAGCTTCTAGGTGCTAGCATAAGGCTAAAAGCTAACCTGGCCCGACCAGCACTTCCATCTGTCCTGCTCTCCAATGTTTGCTCACTGGACAACAAAATGGGATATCTGTCACTCTAGCAGTCAAGCCAGCATGAAATAAAGAACTGCTGTGTCTTTATTTTCACAGAAACATGCCTGAACGTGGACATCGCAGACTCGGCTATCCAGCTAAATGGGCTAGCCTGCTACAGAGCAGACAGAGAAGATTCTTTGTCCGGTAAGAGCCATGGAGGCGGTTTGTTTGGCTACATAAACAAACTCAAACAAACTCTGCTGCACGAACTCTGCTGAAGTGAGCTGGCACTGCTCACCACAGATAGCGTTTTTAGTCATAAAGCATCACCCATTCTACCTGTTGAGAGAATTCTCCATGGTGCTAGTTGTAGCCGTGTACCTGCTGCCTAGTGCTAATGCTAACCTGGCACTAGCCGAATTGTACAAGGCTATTAACAAGCTCCAGACCTCGCACCTGGATGGATTTTTCATCTTTGCTGGCAACTTCAACCATGCAAATCTGAAGTCAGTTCTCCCCAAATTCTACCAACATGTGGACTTTGCTACGAGGGGGGAGAAGTGCCTGGATAAGGTCTACACCAAAGTGTGTGGTGCCTACAAAGCAGCAGCACGCCCCTACATCAGCTCTTCTGATCACGCTACAGTGATGCTGCTGCCTGCATACTCATCGCTGCTGAAACGCACGGTCCCTGCCAGGAGTCTCGCCCAGTGGAGTTGTCTCATCACTCCAGGGCTGTTTTGAGTACACAGACTGGAATGTGTTCAAACAGGCGGCGACATATGACGGCTTTGTAAATCTGGACGAGTTTGCAGAATCTGTGACCTGCTACATCAGCAAGTGCATAGAGGATGTTACCGTCTTAAAAAACTGTCACCACTAGAGCCAATGAGAAGCCCTGGTTCAAAGCACAGGTGCGTGCATGACTAAGAGAGAGAGATGCTGCTTTCTGGTCTGGAAATAAAACTGCTCTCAGAACAGCCAGAGCCAACCTCTCTCACTCCATCCAACAAGCAAAGCGAGCACATGCACAAAATATCCAGAACCACTTCAACAACACAAAAGACTCTCACAGTTTATGGCAGGGCATCCAGGCTGTCACCCAGTACAAGCCAGCACCAAGCAGCTGTGAGGGGGATGCCACGCTCACTGAGGAGCTGAAGAAGTTCTACGCAAAGTTTGATGCACTGAACAACATGCACATGACAAAACCCATGCCTCCCATCACAGACCAGATCATCTCACTGCCTGCAGCTGATGTGAGAAGAACTTTCACCAAGGTCAATCCACGAAAGGCTGTCAGTCCAGACAACATTCTAGATCATGTGCTCAGAGACTGCGCTGATCCGCTGGCCAAGGTCTTCACAGACATCTTCAACACATCACTGAGCCAGATGGTCAACCCAGCATGCTTCAAATCCACCACCATCATCCCAGTGCCAAAGAAATCTTCAGTATCCTGCCTGAATGACTACCATCCCATCCCTCTGACCCCATCACCATGAAGTGCTTTGAGAGACTTGTCATGGCACAGGTGAAAAGCAACCTCCCCCACTCACTGGACCCGCTGCAGTTTGCCTATCACACAAACAGGTCAACTGAGGATGCCATATCCACTGCACTTCACCTTTCCCTCTCTCACTTGGAGAATAAAGACTCTTATGTTAGATTGCTGTTCATAGACTTTAGTTCAGCTTTCAACACCATCATTCCCCAAAGACTGTGAGTGAAACTGAGCGGATTGGGACTGAGCACCTCAATTTGCAACTGAATACTGGATTTCCTGTCAGAGAGGCCCCAGTCAATCCGAATCGGCGACAACATTTCCAGCACCATCACACTGAGCACAGTAACTCCTCAGGGCATCATTCTCAGTCCACTTCCGTTCACACTCCTGACCCACGACTGCACCGCCCTGCACAGCTCAAACCACATCATCAAATTTGCCGACGACATGACTGTGGTGGGGCTTATCAGCAACAATGATGAATCAGTGTGCAGAGATGAGGTTCAGCAGCTGGCTGCCTGGTGCAGTGAGAACAACCTGTCACTGAATGTGGACAAAACCAAAGAAATGATTGTTGACTTCAGGAGAACTTGCTCCACCCACACACCACTCAGCATCCATGGTTCCACAGTTAAGACTGTAAAAAATGCCAAGTTCCTGGGATCTTGGTCTCAGACAACCTCACCTGGACCACCAACACCACCTCCATCTCCAAAAAGGCCCAGCAGCGTCTCCACTTCCTGAGATGGCTGAAGTGAGCCAACATCCCCCCTCCCACCCTCACCGTGTTCTACAGGTGGCTCCAAAGGACTGTTAAAGTAGCTGGCAACATCACTGATGCGTCTCTCCTGCCACTGCAGGACATCTTTTACAAACGCTGCATCAGGAGATACAATGGGGAGTTAACTCACTGGTCTTTTTTATTTTTACCTTTTTAACTCATTGCTGAGTCGACTTTCATGGGTCACCAGCCAGGTTCATGCTCGACCCCTCATATCCTTCACATGGACTCTTTACACTCCTCCCATCCGGCAGACGTTATCGCACTATCAGGACACGATCCACCAGAATGTGTGATAGCTTCTTTCCACAAGCCATCAGACTCTTGAACACACTTCCTGCCCTTGCGCTTCCCGCCACACACACACCCGGACTGTGAACTAACTGACTCTGTTGCACCTCTGCACTTTACACATCACCGTCGCTGTGATGCACATGCTGCTATATGGACCATCTCATTCATGTTGCACTGAAACTGTCTCTGGACAGATGTTTAAGAATAATGTTAATATTTACAAACTGTACAGTATTACCACTCCAAACTGTTGCTGATCTGGCCCACACTTAATGCCAGACGATTGAAATAATAATCCTCCTCAAATGACTGTTGCTACAACACTGTTATAATAATTTTTGTACTGCCGCTACTTTTTTGCACAACCATTGAACATTGAATGTGTACATCACTGGTCACTTTCTAACTAACTGTTTCTGCACAAATTATAGAAAAATAATGCACAGACTCTGGTTCTCCACTACTGTTAAAATATCTGCACAAACCTAAATGTTAGTCATACTTTTTAAGAAATTCTGTTTTATTAATAGCCTGGATATATATATATAATACATATATATATATATATATATATATATATATATATATATATATATATATATATATGTTTTTTTTATTATTGAAATTATTTCTAATCTCTTGCACATTCAGTGTAAAAGTCACTTTCCACTTTTTGTAGGTAATACTGCATCCAAATTGTCTCTCCTTCTACTTCTATTTCTAGTTCTAGTTTAAAAGTTATATTTAATATTCCATTTCTAGTTTAAAATGTATATTTTGTATTCTATTTATATATTGTTTATTCCATGTGCCTTATTTGTTCTTTGTTCCCTATTTCTTATTGCACTGTAAAACTGGAGCCATGTTAACTCGTCTCTCTGTATATCTGTACAGTATACAGTAGAGATGACAAAGTTTACTTGGATCTCTTGACTTGACTTTGTGTTAGCACACGAGTTTGTTCTTGAGCTCTGAGTAATTGTTGTGTTGAATACTGGAGGATTTAGGAGCATCATAAACCTCAATTCTTGAAGCTTCCGTGACTTTATACAATGGGGAAAGTTAACTCACTGGTCTTTTATTTTTACTCTGAATCTCATTGCCGAAGTTGACTTTCACAGGTCACCAGGGTCTGCCGCCACTGCAATCTCTCTCTGCCCACACTCACTCAAAGCTAACTTTTGTCACATGACTACTGATGGGTGGACAGGTGACTAAGTATATTCTTCCGATCAAAATTTATTTATGTTGATCAACATAAACTTTTTTTCATTCCCCATCATAAAAATATTCAGATTTTGAGCCACATTCCAATGGTAGCTAAAGTAGATTCTGTATACAAAGGAATGCACAAGTCTAGATTGACATTTTGTCTTGCACAGAACTCAGCCACATAGAGAGTCTGGTCAAAAGTCTACCTTGTATAAGACGTGTATTTCTGGATAGAATGCAGTAACAGTGATTGAATTTAACAGCTAAATGTGGTCAGGATCAAATTCATTTCCACCAGAACACTCTATTCCAGTAAGTAGGCCAGGCACTGAAATACATAAACAATGACTGTACCAGACCAATTGTTTTTGGCCAAAAAAAAGTTTGGTGGAATTTCAGCCAGTGTACTTCATACATGTGGATCTAAAAAATGGGCCATAGTTTTAATGACAGGTGGATCACAACTTAACCAATTGTTTTGAGAGGTATACTCACTTTAAAGCTTAGCTCATCACCAAATTTCCAAATCGCACATTCTTCATCCTCATAATTTCACAGTTCATGAAATGAACTTTAGTGATTGAAACAGTCACACCGTTTCAATAGAGTTTGGGCAGTTTGTTAGCTTAGAGCTTATGCGGGTTGTGTGATCAACTTTACCTTAGAAAAATATTTGAGTATTCCTCTCTAAAAAAGAATATGCGAAAGTGGTTTCGTGTTTTGCTTTTGGGTTGTCGCTGCTGCTTAGGCAATCTGGGTTCTTTCTGGAAAAAGGTTCTGTTACGCCAGTGAATGTGTGTTAATTATTAAGAAAGCCATTGATTTCAGGTTATCATGCTGGTGTCTGGGTAATGAGGCTATATTAGTAAAAGTTAATAATGGCTTAAGATTTATAAGTTGAGTTTAGGATCACTGTCTATAGGAGGGCAAAGAATCATAATAAATTTTCAGGCAGCATAGCAAGATTTTTAGTATACCCCAGCAGAGCAGCAGCTGTCTTGTAACGCAAATGTGCATGGATATTGCTCATTATTTCATTTTCAGTAATTATCTAGTATTTTTGCTGTCAGTGGTCTTTCTTATGTACCATATTGCTTGGCTTAAGAAAGTCACAATTTATAAGCGTAGCAAAGATAAGGAGACAGTTTTATTACTCTGCATTTTTTCAAGAGAAGTGTGTCATTTAAACACTTTTTAAATGGCAGACGCCAGGGAAAAAGTAGTAAATAGTATAGTAATCCTTTAAGCTTAATAATACTTGGTCCTTTTTGTACAAAAAGCAAAAAAAAAACAAAAAACAACATTTTAAACTTCCTGTCCTAGTTTTCATTTTATAGACATGAATGGATAAGTGCAAACACAGGTATGGCCTCTGTATCACAAGCTTTAATTTACACCTACTTCGGGACATTCCATTTTCCATTGTTGTTGTTTCATTAGCAAGGAAAATTGTTAAACTTAAGAAAAGCAGCCAGTCATACACAGAGACTCTTTATCCTGAGTGTCATATCCCTCACTATGGCCCTGTGTGCTTAAGTAAAGTGAAGACTGTTCTTCGAGCAGTAGTGACGGTAGGGAGTGGCTCAGGTTTCAGTGTTGGGACCCACTATAGTTGTGTTACTGAGCAGACTGCGGTTTATGCTGGGCCACGGTCTGTCTGTGCCTAAGTTATGATAGCCACAGCGAGTTCCAAACAGTGTTGGTTCTGCTTAGCTCCAGGTAGCCAATTTCAAAAGAGTCTGTGTTTCAGCAGGCTTGGTAAAGTAAAGGTTATATAAAAGCTAAATCTATCCATCTTTAAAGTGGAAAAATTTAACATGCTGAATGAATGCAGATTTTTTCTATTTAGTTTTAATATCTATGGCTAACTAATTAATTGTATTATTATTATTATTATTATTATTTTTTTTTTTTTTTTTTTTAATAACAAAAATAATATAAACAAAATAATGGTGCAAAACCAATACCAAACAGTAAGACTAACATTTTTTTAAATATTTTTTACTCTGCTTTTTTTAAGTTCATATCCAGGTCAATGAAGCTCTGATCACTTGCCTTATCAAATTTGATGTTTTATAGTGTGCTTGACATTTAGAGGACCTGGACTGTATAGGGGGCTTGTTCAGTCATGTTTTCTTTGCTGTCACAAGAGTGGCAAGAAGATGGATGGGCCTTGTAGACCCCACCATGGAGAGCACAATGCTGCTAATGTTGCTAGTCTACTGGATCCAGACCTGTTCGTTTAAAAACAAGTGGAGTTCCTATATCCAACAACTACTGTGTGATCGCCCATAAAGTGACCTGACAAGCTATCATTCAAGTACATCTAAACTTGCTGTCCCTACCTGTCCAGCGCTCACAGTCCAGGCTTACTGGTCACAATGGGAGGCATGAAAACGTAAACATGTCTAAGTATAAGTAAACCACATCATTCTAAATTCATCAGTAATGACTACTATTTGTCAAGCAGAAATCGTAAAATGGCATGCTGCCCTTGTGTCCCAAGAAGACTGCAGAAGCACTGTCGTCATAATAGGGAAAGAGTTGAATGCCATTTCTCAAAAGATGTCAAAAATCTGGAGATCTTCAAACTTAGCTTTCACATATATGTTCTATATCAGATGAGATGAATGTATCTATTTCAGATTATGAACAACCTGCATACTGATGTGTTCTGAGAAACAATGAGAGAAAACAAAAATCTCACAAATGTTTGACACCCCAAGTGTCTTTGATATTTTTGTTTGTCAAATTTGGCTTGGAGTCTGTCGAAGGTGGAAAAAAGTAAGCCATGCATGCAGCAAGCAAGGAGGCTATGGTAGATAAGTAATGACGAGTAAATATTTGAAGTGTCCAACCAAACATTTTCCTTGAGTTCAATTGCTCTGAACAACAAGCCTCCTGTGTAGGCGTTCTGCAGCCTCCTAGCTGAGCATAAATAGCATAGAAGAGTGTTTACTTGGGGCTGGCCATGGTGGGTGTCCTCCTATTTATGCTATGGACTTAATGTGTGGGTTACATGGCCAATTTGACATCTATTAGAGCTTGTGGTGAGTTGGTGTTTACAGCATAACTGTAACAGTATGACAATGCTCTGGGAAACCATTTTTCTCCAGATTGCCACAGTGACTTTTTTTCTATACCCCCAAAAAAATCTGCACTGGAAGTATCTATGAAAGTTTAGACCAAATTAGTTTTCAGATTGTGCTTGTGTTGTGTCCCAGATCTGTTTTCAAAATTACTCACCTGCACAAAATGACTTTAAAAACCTAAATGAGAGGGAAGAGAAAAGTAAAACTTCAAAATTTGGTCAAATGGGGCATATAGAAACAATCCAATGTTTTTTATTCATTTAAGCCCTAAATAAATTTTAGATATTTTGTCTAAGAGAAACCAAGCAAATCTACAGTGGCCACAAATGTCAACCTTGCATTTGCCAATGAACCAATATTCTGTGCCTGTTTTGTGATGAACTTTGCTAACACTGTTTATGGGGCTAGTGATAGTAACAGCTTACTGATGGAACATGGTGACTCTATCACCTTGCAGGAGGATTAGTGCGAGGCTCTCTATTTTATATGTTTAAGAAATATATCTTTATATATCTTTGCCTGTGCTCAATATTACAAAAAATCAAGATGCATTTTTCAAATCAAAGTCAAAGTAACCTGTATTGTCATCTCTGCCATATACTGTACAAGTATACAGAGAAGTCAAGACGACATGACCTAGCTTTAACAGCATAAAAGAATATGTTCTAAAGAACAAATAAGACACATAGAATAAATGTTATATAAATAGACTATAAAATATACACTTTATCTTGATTATTTACATTTTCATACAATATTTAAATTTAAATTCCTGTGGTAGATGAGGATAACTGAAACAATTTCAGAAAGACAAATCCAGCCCCAACAGTGGGACTCAAACCTTCAGGACGGGTTCAGACATTATAACAAAAGCAAATTCAGATTAATTCAGTTCTGAAGCCACAACACAACTTTCTCTTGAGTTCTCTACCATTTCACTGCAATATACCTCGTCTGGTGCTCTAAGTGGGGTCCATGGCTCGGGCTGCCTCTTTTTGCTTTGTCTGTCCCTAGGGTGGAGCTCACCTTTTCAAAACAAGGCTCCAGGAACAGTGAGGCAGTCTGCTTGAGTGAAGGACTAATTCAACCCAATATACATTGTATTTTCAGGACGGAATGACATTAATATTCAGTACCCTGCACTTTCCTCTGCAGGATCCCAATATGCTCTCCCTAACCACACACACACACACACACTAGGCATGCAGCCTCTTCCAGAAGCTCAACACTGACACACCTCCCTCCTGCCTCAGCCACCCCACCACTCCACCCCTCCTTCTCACTGTTGATGCTCGTGGGACGGGAAACTTTAGGAACTATTAGCGGTTTCTTAAGGTCCGTGTTTCTCTTATTAGAATTGGCGCCGTCCTCCTGTCTTCGTGTTTCATCAAACTGCTTCGGGTTTGCAGTAGCCGCCAGTTGTCCCTTGGAGATGGTTGCTGAGATCGGGCAATCAGTCCAATCCAGGAGGGACTTGTAGACTCAGCTGTAGTCAGTTATAACACTCACTATCCTACTATCACCTTTGGGAGGGAAAGATTGCTGGGGCGAGCGGGAGGGCGGGGGCGGGGTGGAGGGGGTTGGGGGGTTGTTTGGAATATCACACAATGACAGTTTCATTGAACAAAAATTTAGTTCTTACAAAATATGAAAGTGGAAGGAATTTCAAGACTTTTTTTAATCTTATATTTGTAGAATTATATGGCACAAGAGAGCTGACAATTAAATGACATTTAAAATGTTTTTAAATGATGCAATACTTTGCTTTATCTTTATCTAAAACTTTATCTTTGGGAACGTGAATTTATACTTTTTGTTGTTACTATTTCAGTTATCAGATGCCCCCTTTAATTTCACTTTAAAACTGTTATTCCCAGTATGTAATGTCTTTGTACTGAAACCTGGCAGTCTTATCTTAGAACAGTCTGTATTATTTTCAGACTAAAGTGCCTTAGCATCAAATTGTAGGTGAAAAGAATCTGTATTTAACTAACGTCAGCACAGGCGTGACACAGACCTCCACTTTTCATTCAGATGGTTATCTGGAGCTTAAACTATTTTTCTTTAATAGCTGCCAGCATATTTACACAATGTGATATCCACCCAGGCAGTTTTAATACAGTTCAGCTTGGAAGGGGGGCTCACATACTTATGTAAAATACTGCTTTTAAATTCATTACTGTTCAGATATTTAGAAAAAAATACACCAGCAAAGTATATTTCAGTGATCCTATACCTATCACCTTTTAAAATGTCATGGATTAGATCCAAATAATTCCTCAAAATCTTATTGTCTTCTTTTGCTCCATATATGAGGCTATACTGTGTCAGTACCTGCTCTTGCCAGCCATTAAACTACAATCAGAATGATTTATGGTGCTACTGATACAGTTCATTTGCAGATGCTGATATGTTCAGCAGCCACAGCTTTTGTAGTCTCTTTTCCCTGATGGCCCATGAAGGTCCTCTGCCTCCTTAGCAACTCAGTCGTCATACTTTTCATGCTCTTGCCATGGGACTGGATTTTAGTCTCAGATTCACCTTTCTCTCATGTATACCAACATCAATTGATTCGCTGAGGTTCTGCAAGCATAATGGTTTTGGGTCCATTCTGGATTTTGTATATGGTTTTTTGGTACTTAAGCAGCTGGTAGTCATATAGCCCCCAGTTTGATATTAGACAAAGGCAGCTGACTGGTAAGGTGATTATAATAGAAACACAAGGTGGCTCATGGGGGCGAATGTGATTTAGGAGTCTGGGTATTATCACTGGAACGTACAACGCAGACTCAAACAGAGCATGCCACAGAATGGCTAAACTCAATTGCCGGTACTGTGTAGATGAGTTAGCAGTACAATGATGATAATTTCAACAATAATTTCTCATATATGCAGAGGTGACCTTACATGAGATTTTTACTTTTCTCTTATTTTGCATAAGTTGATGGCCAGACAAAATACACTGTAAATAAAGTTATTTTTTGTAGTGCTCAGTGTTATTGCTCAACTATTGCTACAAAGTCACATGATTTTAAGAAGATAAACTAAAACAAATATGGGTTCCTGATGCTAGTTTGTTAATTAACGTTAGTTTCACTTAATGTTAACACAAAGAGCTGAAAGTAGCATTAGCTGGCAGAAATTTGAGCTAGTTATTGACAGGAGCTTGGTATGTTCTAAGCGTCTTCAGAGAAAATGGACTCATACTCTTATCAAAGTCCTGCCCATAATGGGAAGAGTGGCAGTGCACCAAACCCTCCATTACAATCTGGCCTGTAGTTCCCTGTGATGCCACATGCCACCTGTCTGTATCTTTGCCATGTTTACCATACCTTGTTTAATCTGTGTATCATTCGGTCATTCCATATTTAATTAAGAATCCAAAATTCGGATAAAAGATAAAAAAGAGTGCCGCTATCTTTAAGTAATGAAACATGCAAACAAGTAAACAATGAAAATGAACATATCAAATTATAATGAACGATGACTGAATCAGAACTTGGAAAAAATGTCTTCACAAGAAATAGAATTTCTCATTTATATATGTATTAACAATACTTGCTGCCACAACAAAAATAATTATACAAATTTGACTAGATATTTTACAGTGTAATGTGGGAATGGTGGGCATTCGTGGGTAATTAACGTTGCAGGTTCAGCAGCTCCCTCACCGCCGCCATCGCAATCGTGAAGCGTTACAGCTGCGGCCACGTCCAACCACTTCTCAGTACCAGAGCAGAGTTATGGGACACAACGTTCACCCTCACCTTCTCATTGTATCCCCAGCATGTCCGTTTATATCATTTAGTGTCTTTTAGGTGTTTTGGGGTTTTGTCTGTAAGCTTATTTAACTCACAGTTGCATTCTGTCTTGTCCTTTGCCTAGGACACACGGTCATGACAGTGTTAAACAATATGCTACACTGCCCAGTCCTTTGTGTAACATCATCTCATTCTTTTTACTGTAACGTTTATTTTTTATTCAAATGGCCGTTTGGTCCAAAATTGCACAGGTACAGTACAGATGTTTTTCTGACTGAAGCTTTGTTTGCACCTGACATGTTTTCATTCAACACATGCCTGTAAATAATTATTACATAGAAAAATGTAGCACTTACATGAAATGTAGTTATATTCCAAATTTGAGTGACTAAAAGATGGTTGAGGGGGAATCCTCAGTCTACTGAATGGCAAACTTTGTTTCAAAAAGTGTCCAGATGGAACTTTAGATAATGTGTGCACATACTGAAATAATGAATGAGCAATCAGCATGCACAAAATAAAATTTATTGGGCAGATGTCACAAAGTAGGATGCAGGCTGTGGTTGTTACTGTTCTTTATGTGGTTGTCTGCCAATTAAATCTGTAATTAATTTTGGATGCTATTAGCAATTGCAAACATAAACTGGCTTTTCTCTCTTAACATGCATTTCTTTATTAATTACTGTGATTAAGATGTCTAAATAAATTACCAGTACTTGTACATTACACTGCACAACTGCACAGCTAATCACAGTGTGCAGACATTTACAGTAAAATGGTAATTACAGTATTTACTATTAGTTTCAGTTGCTAGATGTAGTTTTACAACAGTCTTTACAGTGTAAGCACCAAAGAAAAACAAATAAATTCATTCAATTTAAAACTTGAAAAAGTGAAAAAATAGTCACGTCACTAAAGTTGTACAAAATCAGTCCAAAAATTACTGCGTTCTAGTAAAAAAGTCGTCATATGGTAATGCTGTTGCATGTCGCTCTGGATAAGAGTCTGCTAAATGCTGTAAATGTAAACGTAATGCAGAGGACGAGAGAGAGTAAGCTAAGAGGGATATTTGATTTTAAACCCAGCTTTTCTCTTTGGCTTCAGAGAGTTGGTCTCAGACCGTGTCTCCTCCTCAAAATAAATTGTGCCTGAAAGCAGGTAAGAGCTTTTTGTGAGGCCAAAGCCAAGCCACAAAGAGGACATGAAGTTAAAGTTCTCAATGGTCCATGGCTTCGCTTTGCTTCTCAATGTATCTATTTTATTGAAGGTTTTATAGTATGAATATTTTTCTTCATGATGTCTGGATACTCCTCTGTTTCAACTGATTCACTTAAGAGCTTTGTGTCTTGGATATAAGCTCATGTCCACTGGATTGCACTTAACTTTTCCCCCAAACGTAATTAATATATTGTAACATAACATTAATGTAACATTAATGTAATGTATTTTTGCATGACAAAACTGAAATCAAGTAGATAAAATTGTGGTTCAAGAATGTTTAAATAATTTTTAAAATAATTATATATTGTTTGTTTTATATATTGTATGTATAAATTTACAGGAAACTAAGCTTAAATGCTGAGCGGGACCTTCACTACTGTCTTTTCCTAAGGCTACTGACCAACTTCCCATGTGTTTCATGGTGATGAAGATGAGCAGAGGAGGGGATTGGTTTCGGTACATAGGAGGCAGGTAGTACAGAATGCATTAGCAACCCTCCCTTCCCTGATGACTGTAACAGCTGTAGGCTGCAATTCCTATTAAAGGGCCAGTGAGGGGTCTACGAAATAAAACAAATCCCCATTTGAAAGGAGTGTGGACAGGTCTGGGGCAAAAAAGTGACCCTCTAGGGTCATTTTAGAGGAAGTGATTCCCAATTAACAGACAAGCATCACAGCATTCCTCCCCTTTACACATCTAGCTGGGACGTAGACTATGGAGTAACTATTGGATATTTGAGGCCAGTCCCCTCCAGGACCATGGAATGTTTTTCTAAATCACACTAGCTTGATGTGTGATTTCAGTGATGTTTTTTCCTATTGGGAAAAGCATGGTGGGGATATTTCAGCATGCCTTGTGCAGGTGGTGTTGCTATAGTAGCTACTGTGTAATTATTGTGGTAAGTTTTTGTTTGCTTCCCCAGGTCCTGCAATTTTAACCAGCAAATGCTGCAGATCCTTTTCCGTCTTACTGCTGCTGCTGTTCCTGTTTCTGTTGGTACTGATCCCATCTCTGATTTCCCATTTCCCAGACTGTCTCATTTCTCCTCCCTCTACTGATACCACACCTACAGCAGAGCTCTGTATCTTGCTTATTTCACCATCTGTCAATTTTCTTAAATATCTGCCACTGTTCTGTTCCTCCAAACCTCATCATGTGTTATTGTCTAGCACATCAATTCTTTTTTTCCAATTGCACCTTTGACTCAAATGTTTGTGATTATCTCAAAACCATGCTGAGTGAGAAAGTTAGCAGCAAGCTCTTCAAGGATTTTTACATTGGTGTTACTGATTAGGCCTGTTGGAAAATAAACAAAACCATTAACAGTAAACATTAACATTACAGATAGCTAACTTTTTTTTTGTAAATCCACCCAATTTAAAGGTTAGTGACAATAAAATATTGTGTGTATAAATGCCCCCTGAAAGAAAGAGCTTTATTTTTTAGAGGGAATGTACTTGATTTCTGTGGAGAAAGGCATATGTTGATGCCTGGTAAAAAGTCTGAGGTCCAAATTGAAAACCCGCTGATCAACATCAAGCATCTGGTTATTTGATTTACCTGTCAACCCCACTAACAAATCAAGTTATTTTATGTCCATAAATCAAGTTATTCAAGTAGTAGCCTACAGACATTTATTGAGCTGGTAGCTAACATACTAGCTATGTGTAGTTAGTTAGCATGCTGGTTTTTGCTATACTATTTTGACTTGCGAGCATTGAATAATACAAATATGGACAAAAGCATCTTCTATGCAACTAGATGACAGCTGACAGTAGACCATGGGTGTTATGTCTGTCATCAACTGCATTTCTCCAAGTTAGAACAATGTTGAGATGCAACTCTGGCTAAAGCTAACAGATTTTTCAACCTTGCGGATTGATCTACAATGTTTTGTTTTAAAATATGGATAATAACATTACTATCACCATGCAAACAGCACTGCATTACATTAGGACTATAGCCTATTTCCACAATGGGCAATCAGTTATAGGGCAAACATTATCTTTTCGTTTGTCGTTTTTGTCAAGTTAGCTTTTGTTTCTGATATTTCAAAAAATAATCGCACATCAGTTGTCCTGCTTCATGAAGTTCGCCGGTCTCTTTGACTTGTAAACAAATACACGTGTATTACTGTGACACATATTTTATGACAGTTTTTACAGGCAATACCTTTTCTCATCTGCAGGGGGACCCTGTGAGCAAATAGTGCATAGTGCTGTTTTAAAACTTCTACATCATTAAAAGCAGTTACAGGTCATAAACAGGTTATAGGTGGTTATAATGCTTGTGACGGCTCCGGTGGAAGTACACAGGGAAGAACTCTAATGAGGCCTGGCCCAGGCCCAGCCAGCCAGCAGCCCACAGCATGCTGACCTTTAACTTGTCTTGGAAACCTTCCTAATTATCACTGTTTTCTCAGGGTGCAAAATTGCCGGGTTGTGAAAGTGAGGAAGGTAAGGGTGAATGCTTCTATTTGAAGGGTAGCGAGGCTTCTTGCACAAGACGTGTAGCAGAAACACATAAGGCAAGAAGCCACAGTTAATGGTTAATCACTCCACCTGGGTGATATCTGTCAGTTTTGTTACCTGTCAGATGTTTTGTAGTCAGAATAAAAAACAGTGGCAAGCTAAATTGATGTTATTGTTTGTCAGCTCACCAAAAATGAAACCTAAATACAACTATTCTCACAGCAATCATGTGCAAAACAAACCAAAATATATGAGCATCTGACCTGCAGCACATCAGAACATGTTTTACAACTATACGTACAAATCTGTTAACAAGGTCTTTCTCTCTCATTCCCGTTTTCTTCCCTTTCATAACATGACATCTTGTTTTGCTCCCGATATATCCTACGAGCGTGTAACCACAAAGCTTCCCTGCATCAAATTGAGCTCAAACCAAGGCGCCCTAATATGTGACATGTCAGTCAGTGCTTGTTTGTTTTCATGTGGGTTTGCTTGTGTTTGCAGGTTTTGGCTGTGGTGGATAAGGCTGTGCGGCGTGTCACGCATCATGGCTGTGGCTGTGCCACCACTTGCATCAGTGTTGGAAGTAATCGCCCTTCCCCACTGATCTGTATCCAGTTTCCTGTGGTTTTCTCCCCTCACATAATGGCTGAGATCAGAACTAATGTAGTTGAAACAAAGTCCAATAACTGTGTTCAAAGGTAATGTCTGTCTGAGGTCTTCAAGTGCTGCTGACATGCAAGAGTGTGCTAGCAAGAGCTGGTTTATCTTCACAGCCTACATACATACATACATAATAAAACAGCTTAGAGCATTACAGAGTACATTTATGGAGTTTAGCAGATGCTATTGTACAGAGCAACGTAAGTTAACTAATTACATAAACAATTTCTCTGGAGCAACTAGCACATAAGTAAGCAAATAGCAAATAGCACTCTTTGCCAGAGACCCAATGGTGGTAGTTCTGGACAGAGTAGAATAGTGTTGATCCTATGATCATTTGGTCCATAGGCAAGTATCCTACATCACCACCCATTACCCATTCTTCTACAAAGATACATAGCATGAGGCATCTTATCAAGGGAATAACTTGACCTGAAAACACATTTTGTGATAATTTTTGCCAGAGAATGGTGAAAATGATCTAAAATATAAGTAATATTGATTGGATAACGTTTAAGGTGGCATGGTGACACAGTGGGTAGCGCTGCTGCCTCACAGCGAGAAGGTAAAAGTGAAAAGCAAGTGATTTGTCATTGTGAATACACCACAGCACAGCACATAGTGCATGCCAACGAAATGATGGGGTTGTGGTGGACTTAAAAATATTTTTAAATATTAATGCGTTCAAACTTGATGGCAACTTTGGGGCAAGCAATTTGTGTCTGGTTATGAGCATCTAGCGTTCTTTTTATTTTGTAATTATTAGCTCGACATTCTTTCAATGATTCATTATTACATTTAAGAACAATGAAAACTGCTCCAGATTTGCCAGTCTCCATAATAGTCTGGAAGACATTTTGACGCATATTGTAACATTATTTTGTGGTTGGTGCTGTAGAGATTGGCACGATTGTGGAGTCTGGACAAAATGCCAAGCAAAATACAGTCTCCTAGTGCTGATCACCATAGAGGAATTTTTACACCACTCAGGCTGAATGTGTTACAAGGGCCTCAAATAATTCTTCTTAAAGTGACATAGAAATTGACAGACAGATAGCGATTGCCGGGATTTAAAACAAAGTTAAAACAAGTCCACTTATCCTGACCTTATTAAAAGTAATTCCGCAAAAACAATAATTGTTTAATAAAATTCTTTCATATATTCCGCCACATCATGGAATATAAAGAACTTTTTGTGTCATGACTTCAAATGATGCTCAGCAATGATCTCATCTGCAACCAGGACAACAAACGACAGACACACATGCACACAGCACACTGCCAAGCTGAGCTGAAGTTTACCTTTGAAGTGTATTAATAGCCTACTACTTGATGCAGTCAGACTGCACTACTGGAAAGGAAAGTCAGCAGTGGCCAGTGAAAGGACACAGTGTCTCATCTCTCAGTGGTCAAAATGTACTGAAAGTATCCTCCCTAAAAAAACGTGACTCAATATAAACTCCAAAAAATGCACACAGTTTCTACTGATTCCCACTCTACTCTTGTTGAAGACAAGAACATTCAATCAAATTAACATATTTTTCTAAATAAATAGGCAAGCAGTGTTGGGAGGAACATGTTACCAAAGTAACACAATTTCAGTAATATGTTACTTTTTGCTGCAACACGTTAATGTAACTCTCATTTGCTGAGAGCTCTAGAGTTGTCTTTGTACGCGACACGTATCCAAATAAGAGTCTTGAGTCTTGAGTTGTCTTTTCTTTACTAAAATTCAAAGTTTTACAAGCAAGAAATGAATCCCTAAGACTACAAAGACACTTTACGTGGCGTTACGTGACAGTCAAAAAACCGTAACGCTCCTGAGCTATCAGCTCTATCACATTCAATGTGAAACTAGTTCATTTACGTTCTTACATCCTATATACACCTCAGATTACGACACGTAAGGCGCATATTACTTCTATTGTTACATACTAGTACGTTTAACATGCATACGTATTGATAGAATCCTATTACGTAGCACTGTACATGGAAAGTTATGGACGGTTCCAGAAACATTTCTCTACTTTCTATTGCAAACAACTACAAAACATTAAATCTAAATATTCACACATTCATACACACAAAATGGCTCTAACAGCATTAATAAAACATTTCATTAATATTATCCTTTTTATATATTTCACTCATTACGCCACACATCTAACCCAAAATATATAGTGCTGTTTTGTTCTTATAAAAGAAACACCAACACCCCAAGACCTTTAGCACAAGAGAAAAATTCAGCAAGTTAAAGAGGTATTTCCTACAGACTATATGCCCACAGTCATTATGATACATAACTGGATGTATAAACTATAAGCTGCAGTAAACTATATTTGAACATTTTAGAATGCCAAGGTACTTCTGTAGTTATTTTGGTGAAAGTAATTTAAACATGCAGGAGTGTGTAACACATTACCCTTCAGATGCAGTAATGTTGTAATGTAACAAATTACTTTGACATAACAGTAACTAATAATCTATAATATATAACATTTTGAAAATTACTTGCCCAACACTGTACACAAGTTCTTTTCTTCCACATATTTCAGGCTAAGAAGATTAACAACGCACTTTTATACATCGTTATTTTGTAAATTGTAAATCCTGTATAATTCTGTTCATTGTGTACTGCAGACCAAATGATATTGGGATTTTAAAACCAATGCTGATTTTAATATTTGAGAAATGTAAAGAAGAACATTACAATAAATATTCATTTTACCTAAAAAAGATAAACAATCCTTAATCCCAACTGGGGTTGTGGGGACAATCTATCCCGGGAAATGCGGAGGACCACCCTGGCACCCAGGCACCAACACACCGCAGGGAACACACACTCACACAACCACACTCTGTCACACCTTACCTTAAACCATGGGAACATGGAAAGATCGTGCAAACTCCTCACAGAAAGGCCCTACAGCCGACCTGAGGAGTGCTAATCACTGCGCCACCATGCTGCACTATCTTCAATAAATTAATTAAAATCTGCCTTCATCACATCCCGACTTGACTACTGCAACAGCATCCTTTATGGTTTACCCGCCAAATTGCTTAATAAATTACAATACATTCAGGATTCTGCAGCACGGCTTCTCACACACTCCCGACTGCGAGATCATATCACTCCCGTCCTCCAAAACCTCCACTGGCTTCCTATTACCCATCGCATACAGTTCAAAATTCTCCTCCTTACCTTTAAAGCTCTCCATAACCAAACCCCCTCTTATCTTTCTGAACCACTCCACCATCACACTCCTTCTTGTAACCTTCGCTCCGCAGATGCCAACCTTCTACATCCACCTGCCAGGACAAAGCACTGAACCTGGGGTGACCGAGCCTTCTCTGTAGCTGCCCCTTCCCTCTGGAACTCCCTAACACAACCCATCAGACAATGTACAGACCTGACAACTTTCAAGTCTCTTCTCAAAACCCATCTCTTCAAATCTGCTTAAAGCCTCTAAAGCTCTATTCGTTTACCCACACGGATATGTTCATCTGTTTGTTCTTACTTATATTGTTTCTCTGTGTAAGTTTTAAATACGTTTTAAACTTTTTGACTATATGTAAGTGTTTTCAATGCAAATCTTTCAATTTGATTGTATTTTCAATTCTATGTAAAGTGTCTTTGAGTACCTTTAAAAGCGCTCTATAAATAAAATGTATTATTATTATTATTATTATTATTATTATTATTATCAGCATGCTGTTGATTTATCAGTTAGGCTCCTATTACATAAAAAAAATTCCCTGCACCTGTAAGCAGTGTGTCATGGCTGGTGAGTGCGTGCACGAGAGGAGGCCTTAAGCCTTGAGGCCTCTGATGGCGTGCTTTTGCTTACAGTGAAAACACAACTTAGAAAATACAAAATGAAAGAACTGCAGCCAGTCTATAGGCAGAGATAACGTCAGACCTGGAGCCGTAACGAGAGGTCGGGCAATGTGAAGAGCAGGCGGCTAATTGACAGCGGCAGCTGGTTGAAAACAGCAGTGGCTAGGTGGCTCAGTCGGTGGCATCTCTGGGCGAACTGGAGGCTGAAGCGAGATGAGCCACGCATGAGGGAGAACGGATAAATGACAACCGGATCGGTCTGGTTAAATAATACAACACATAACTGATTAACTAAGCAGAGCCAATAGGAACCTAAACATAATAATAACACACAGGTGATACATTAGGAAGTGGAACCTTCACCATGATATGCCGAAATAACCGGACGGTGTCTAGCAGGAATCCTTAAAGGACATACACACGTTACCGCGGCAACCCCGGTAGCGACACACATCAGCCCTCAGGTTTAATACTCTGGCTGAGCCCGGGCGTTGGGGAGGAGGCACAGGCGTAACAGTACCCCCCCTTCAGGACCAGCCCCCGAAGAGGGGCGAGGGCCCCTACCTGTCTGCGCAGGGTGAGTGCATGGCCGGCCAGGCCACTGGGACCCCGACAGTGGCCGCGGTTGATGGGGGGTGGCCCCGAGGTCGAGGAGCCGGGCGATCTGGCCTGGCCCGGTGAAACTCCTCAATCAGGTCCTGGCTGAGGACGTCCTGGGCCGGGACCCAGCTCTGCCTCCGAGGGCCGCCACCGCCCCAGTCCACAGGTATTGCAGATGACTATCCATCATCAGAGTCCACCAGCTGCCTAGATGTCCCCAGGCAGTGTAGGTTCTGCGTCTTCCCGATCCAACGGTCTCTGGATTGCCAGCCTGAGGAGAGAAACATGGAAGAAAGGGGAGACACGCATGTGAGATGGCAATTGGAGTTTAACAGTAACAGGGTTAACAGTCTCTGATATGACAAATGGACCAATGTATTTGGGGGACAGTTTGTGAGAGACCAAGAGCGCCAAATCCCAGGTCGACAGCCATACCCAATCTACCTACCTGGTACTCGGCGCGCCTTGCACCTCCATGATCGGCCTGACAGGTAACCCGGCAGACTGCTCGCTGAATGTTGGTGTGTGCTCCTTCCCAGACCCACTCAGCCTTCCAGAACCACTCATCCACCTGAGCCACCTCGGTGGACGAAGTGTCCCATGGGCACAAGGCTTGTGCTAACACACTACTGGAAGGGGTGAGGCCAATGTGGAATAGCACACTGAATTCTAGGCATGCTAGAAGCCCCAAACCAGATACTCTGCCCAGTAGTGCTGCCAGGCATGACAGTACGACCAGAGGAACCTCCCAGTTCTTAGCGGATTTCGTCTGCTCTGCCTGCCCGATGGAGCTGGGGATAATGACTTTCCTGAGAGGTGAAAGGCGACACGGTGACCCCCAGCTTGCCCATGAACGTTCTCCAGACCCTAAGACAAACTGGGGGCTACTTGATCCGAGGCCTATTGAGTCTCTTAGCCTGCCAGATGTACTCCCGAATTTGTGGTGGTCTGTGAACATTACAAAGGATGACATGCCCCCCTCTAGCCAATGGCCATTCATAATGCCCCCCTTAACAGCTAACAGCTCCTGATTTACCTATGTAAGTAATTCACTCGGCCCTGTTAACTTCCTGGAAAAGAAGGCACATGGATGTAGCTTCTCTGGGGTCCCAGACCCCTTTGTGACAGCACACCCCAGGCCAACCTCCAAGACATCGACCTCCACCACAAAAGGTTTCATGGGGTCGGGTAATTGGAGCACAGGGGCTTTGGTGAACAGCTCTTTGAGCTTGGGCCCCCTGTGGCCCAATGGTGTAGCCGAGAAATGCGACCTCACCTTTGTAGAAACTAGCACTTCCTTCTCGGCCTTAACCTCAAAACCCGTGTTGGAGCAAGCGATGAAGGACCGCCTAAGCATGCACCTCACGTTGGGTAGTTGGGGGAGTAAACCAGATGTCATCCAAGTAAACCCGCGGCGTAGTGGTGCAGCATCTTGGAAATCTTCAATAAATGCCTGAAAGAAGGACAGTGCTTTAGCTAGGCCAAGGCATCACATGACCAGAGAGGTGGTATCAAACACCGTCTCCATTCATCCGCAAGCTTAGTGAAAGCCTGGCCCCAGAGATGCTCAATGGCTGAGGATGGCAGGGGTGCGGATGCATCACCGTGACCATATTGAGCCCTCAGTAGTTGATGCACGACCTGAGGCCACCATCCTTCTCTATAAAGAAGAAGCCAGCAGAGGCTGGG
Source organism: Distichodus sexfasciatus (assembly GCA_032718565.1). NCBI lineage: Eukaryota > Metazoa > Chordata > Actinopteri > Characiformes > Distichodontidae > Distichodus > Distichodus sexfasciatus. Next base: position 3,017,004 of record JAVGVS010000042.1, read on the forward strand.
GATGTGGACCGTCATCCTATTCCTGAGCGCCTCAGCCATGTAATCCTCCATTGCTTTGGTCTCAGCCTCAGACAATGGATAGACCTGGGACCGGGGTGGTGCAGTGCCAGGCAAGAGGTCGAATGCACCTCTTAGTCCCATGTTGGTGAGGTGGAAGACGTGTGGCCTTAGCAATCTAAAAGACTTCTGCTAAGTCAGTGTGTTAGGGTGGTATGTGCTGAGGAGCATGAGTGTTAGGACTCTCAATGGCCATGGCCTGTAGGGGCACTGGCACAGGTGTGTGTGTGTGTGCAGGCAGGAGACCAGGAGCGAATCAGTGCAGCGGACCAGTCGATGTGGGGGTTGTGTCTGCGAAGCCAAGGCAAACCTAAAATGATGTTGGTGTGCATGTGGTCGAGTACTAAGAGTTGGATGAGCTCTGTGTGGTGGGGAGAGATCTGTAACTGGATGGAGTGTCATGGGCTGTGTGTGACCAGAGGTGGATTTGACTGGGTGTCCGTCTATGGCTTTAACAGAGATGGGGCTGGCAATGTAGACCATGGCAACACTGAGGGAAGACACCAGGGTTCTTGGACCAAAATTACCAGCTGATCCAGAATCTAGTAGAACAGAAACAGAAAAAGATGAGTACCACACACTGAACCAAACAAAATAGACTGGTTGGTGCCAAGGGTATGGTCCAGTACTGCTCTGGGTGCCCGGTGGCCCCACAGCACATGCACAATCCATTCCTGTGTCGGCGGCCCCTCTCCTCGGGGGTGAGACAGGAGGCACCCAGCTCCATGGGCTCAGGTCCTAGTTCCTCCATGGGCGCTGGGGAAAGACAGGCATGCTGGTGAGGGCTGGTGTGGTTGGTTTAGCCGCCCCTTCTTGCCCCTGAGGTGTTGGTCCGAGAATGGCAGCGTGACAGAGTCTTCCAGGTTCGGCAGGCCAGCTCGGTATGCAGGTCTGGACTCAACCCGCTGCCAGTCAGCCCCTGAGCTGTCTCATCCCAGCCACTTCTGGCTGCCAGGACCCAAAACTGTAGCGTGGAGTCGGCCGTGGAGGAGGAGCCCTGGTGGAGGCCCAGAGTTGTTCATCAACAGCCTTCCTCTCGTTGGGGTGATGGAACACCCGCCTGAAGTGCTCCCAGAAGCGTGGGTAATCCTGCAAGAAGGTAGCCCTGGAGTCCCAAAGAGCCGTGGCCCATTCCTGTGCTCACCCGGTGAGGCACTGCAGCAAAATAGAGACCTTCTCCCAGTCTGTCAGTTCAGGGAACTCAGCAAAAATAGAGCTCACCAGGCCATCAAAGCATTTGCAGCCCTCAGTATCTCACCGCGTAGTGCTTTCGGGCAAAAGAAATGCGATGGACTTGTGAGGAGAGGCAGAGCAAAGAAGCGGCAGGCAGTGGTCATGAAGCAATGGCAGCATCTCCTGCAAAGCCACGGGTTAGCGGTCTATTTGACGGTGATGTTGGTCCTAGGTGAATTGGCGTTGTGAGCCGTCGTCGACAAGGTATCGCTCGTCCATGGTAATGATCCATTCTTCTGTCATGGCAGTGAGTGTGTGCGTCGGAAGGAGATGCAGAGCGCAGGGAGCTCTGATGCAAGCATGCTTTTTTATTTACAGTGAAAACACAACTTAGAAATGCAAAACGAAAGAACTGCAGCCAGTCTATAGGCAGAGATAACATCAGACCTGGAGCCGTAACGAGAGTCCCGGGCAATGTGAAGAGCAGGCAGCTAATTAGCCTAGTGGAGGCTACTTGGCTTAGCGACGTGGTTAGCTTAACGGCGGCTCAGTCGGTGGCGTCTCTGGGCGAACTGGAGGCTGAAGCGAGATGAGCCACGCATGAGGGAGAACGGATAAATGACAACTGGATCGGTCTGGTTAAATAATACGACAGTCAGGTAATTAACTAAACAAGAGCCAATGAACCTAAACGTAATAATAACACATAGGTGATACACATTAGGAATTGGATCCTCCACCGCATGACTTGAAACCAACCCGGAAGTGTCTAGCGGGGAATCCTTAAAGGGACATACATACCGTTACCATGACAATCCTGACGCGACACATCAGACCTCAGGTTTATACTCTGTGAGCCGAGGCGTGGGGAGGAGGCACAGGCGTGACACAGTGGCTACATTTGTTTAAATGTTTGTGTAATTAGCTTGATTCTTAGGCATTAGCATGACAATTTTTATAATATTAAAAAAAAAGTGGAAAAATTATGTTCTTAAATATATATATATATATATATATATATATATATATATATATATATATATATATATATATATATATATATACTCTACCTACACACAGTACTGTTTTGAAGCAGGTGTGAAAAAATGCTGTAAACAAAGAACAAAATGCAGTGAATCAACAACAGAGAAATCTAAATCAAATCAATATTTGGTGTGACCATCCTTTGCCTTCAAAACAACATCAATTCTTCTAGGTACACTTGCACACAGTTTTTGAAGGAACTTCATTTCAGTGGGTTTCAAACATCTTGAGAACTAATACAGATCTTCCTGTGGATGCTTAGGCCTCCTCACATCCTTCTGTCTCTTCATGTAATCCCAGACACACTCGATGATGTTGAGATCAGGGTTCTGTGGGGGCCATACCATCACTTCCAGGACTTCTTGTTCTTCTTACACTGAAGGTAGTTCTTAATGACTTTGGCTGTATGTTTGGGGTCGATTGTCCTGCTGCAGAATACATTCATTATTTATGCAATCATTATTTATATTTCTGAAAGCATTCTTTGTTTACAGCATTTCACCTGCCTAAACTTTTGATGCATGTCTTCCTAAGATGTGTATAAGAGACAGATATATATATATGTGTGTGTGTGTGTACATTGTGTGTGTAGCATTTTAAATTACTACACTTTCTCATGTGCAAATTTGTGAAGTGCCAGCACAGGGTCAGCATTCTTTCTAAACCAGTGGCATCTGCATTAGGCTAGACAATGGTACCTGTGGAATGGGGAAAGGCTGGCGGGAGGCAGGTCTGTTTTCACAGATACATGCTAGGCAGAGCATGGTTTAAACATTCATTTGAGTGCAATAATCTCACATTGGAGCTCTATTTATTTTCACAGCTCCAGACTGCGTGTTTTCTTTCACTTGGGTTGCGAGCTCAGCTATTACAATAGTCCAAGAGGGCCAATTAATTATCCTCATTAGACCAATGACAATCAAATGAGGCCTATTATACTGAATTGGGAGTGAAACTTGGTGTTTGTGAGTGTGTGTATGTGTGTATGTTCTGGGGCCTTAAGTCTACCCAAGGAGATTGTTCTTTACTTTATTTGCAAATGGTCTATAGTAAGTAAGTAATTTTATTGGTACTTTTAAGGAACTTGCGCTTGTTTCTAAATGTATTTTTTTCAGCGTCAGAAAGAATAAACACACCAGCAAAAATCGTATCAGTATCAAACTGCTTGATATATTCTGTTTTAGTTAGGAATAATTAGGACTAGTTTTATTAATCAGTATACCTGATTCATCTCAAAATAATTCCTATAACTAACTTTTCTTCTTATTTGGTTACATTCTGTACCAGAACCTTCTGTCTCTCTACCTCTCCCAGTTTGTTTATCTTTTCAGACCTTAGACTTCCAGATTCTTGACTTTTCGCTTGCTTCACAGTATGAAGGTGTTAGACAGACTGGTCCTGGATGTCTGACACAGTGCTTTATAGTGCTGGAGCTCCTCAGGGAACAGTTTTGTCACCATTTCTTTTTACCCTGTACACATCTTACTTCAGGTAGAACACGGAGGGCTGCCATCCGCAGAAATTCTCAGATGACTCAGCAATAGTTAGATGTATCAGGCATGGAGATGACTTCTTTAGGAAGATTGTGGACAGTTTTGTTGACTAGTGTGAGCTGAATCAGCTGCAACCAACAATACCAAAGAAATGGTGGACCTGAGAAGATCACAGTCTCCTGTCACTCCTATATCCATTAAAGGTGTGGATGTGGAGACTGTTCAGGATCACAAATACCATGGAGTGCATATGGACAATAAACATGACTGGTCAAAGAACTCTCTGGTCACCTACAAGGGATGTCCAAGTAGACTGTACTTCCTACGGCGACGGCGATGTTTTATGAGTCTGTGGTGGCCAGCGCAATTTTCTATGCTGTGGTGTGCTTTGGCGGCAGCATGAAAGGGACAAGAGACTCAATAAGTTGATCAGGAGAGCTAGCTGACAGCTGACTTGACAGCTTAGAGACTGTGACTGAGCAACCTGTTACATGAAGGTGCAATTTTTTTATTACTTCTAAATTACTGGTATTAAATACAATAACTATCATGTGCAATATTTATTCATTAGAAATATCTATTTATGTACAAAATCTGTATAGCCCTAACAACTCAGGTCTGTTATTGTACAGTATTGTGGCATTGTGTAGTTCCTGTGTATTATTGCGTGATTTTTTTCAGTTGTAATATAAGAAATTTCCTCGGGGATCAATTAAGTTTTCTGATCCTGAAAAAAATGCCCAAGGAAATCTGTCTGACAGATTAACTGAAGAGGATTCCACTGGCAGGGCTTGAATGTAGCCTCAAGGCAACAGCTTCAGAATGAGCCTGGCTCTCCTTCCAAAATATGTCATAAATTTCCTTTTGCTTTAGGCCACAGATCAGTCACAGCAACTTCTTGTGACTGGCGCACCTGACAGCTTTGACTTGATAGCATGTGATTTATAAATGCAATGTTGCAGCTGCTTACATGTATGTCAAACATTTTGAGTAGGAGGTGAATGCAAAAGAAAGGGAGGAACAACACCAGTGGTGTTCATCTGAGGTGAATATTGAGTTTGTGAATGGTTTGAATTAATGTTGTGTCAGTAAAATATATTCTTCAAGAATGCAGATTATTTCAGATTATTCCATTGCTTATTCTATGTGCCCTGTTTGTTCTTTGTTCTTTACACTGTTAAAATTGGAGCCATGTCATCTTGTCTCTGTATACTTGTACAAGAATACTTGAGACAAGAAGGAGGAGGAGTAGCAGGAAGAGGCGGAGGACCAGATATTGGGAATAGTCAGGGAAAATCATCTTTCAAAAATATGGGCAAAAATGTCATCTTTGCTGCAGTCTTAACCAGCTGTTTTGCCAGCGCCCAGTCCCAGTAAGGCTTTACCCCCTCTTGTGGGCTTAACAGTACACTGCAGGTTTAACTGCATCACTTGATGGTCTTAAATTTGAAGCCAAAATTAATATAAATTTGCATATTTCTTCATGTTAGTATATTTGATGCTTTCATGGTTAATACAGTGTTGAGATCAGAGGTGGTCATCCAGTTCGGCCACATGGTGGAGCAGACACAGGGCTGAGAGGGTAACTGAGGTGATTGACTACCTCTGGCACCTTAGTTAAGCTCGCCAAATCTCTCTAGTCTTACCGAGGCCTTGTTTTTCTTTCCTCCACTGCAAGGGGAAAAAATAAATGGACTTAATTGAAGTCCAAATTGAAAATGTATGACACAAGTGTTGACTTGGTCTCAGACAATATTTACCCTCGGCTTTATTCAAACAGCTAGCTAGCGCCAGCTCCGCCAGCGGGCTTAGCACAAGGGGTCTAGCCAAAGCCTGCAAGGATCAGACCATGAGAACGAAGCCCCATGTTGAGGTTAGGGACAGCACCTGAGCCCACCAGACAGGCTGAAACCTCTGCATTTCTGTATACCCAGATTAGTCCATTTACTTCCCGCACGCCATCTTAGTGAAAGGTAAGAGAGGCCGAGCACTCAGCCCTGCAGAACGCACCCAGGCCGCCCATGCCGCAGCATGTTCTGGCTTAAATTCACCACCTTCATCCACCAGCCATCTTACCATCACTCATCCAGCTTCGGTGAGTCACTGGAATCCACTAGAGTAATTTATGTGGCTCCTTTAATTACAATCGGCGCTAAGTGGGCTGGGGGTAATTAGGGCCGCTTTGGAGCATGTGTGCTCTTCCATCACTCAATGCCACAGAGAAAGGGAACTTTAATTGGCAGGCTCCACCATTTAAACCCTGTCACAGGGAAAGACGAAGTGTTTGCATTATTGAGGAACTTGGGTCTGCAGAGACTGCCCTTCACACCTGGTGGTCTGTTCTACATGGGATCACAGACAACACTGAGGGGAAAAAAGGATGACTGCAACTAACTTCTTATCTGAGCTCTGGCTGCTTTAATGTACGTCCTGAAAAGAGAGCTTTTTTAGAAACTGCTAGAAAGGTTTTATCAGTTACAGGTACAAAGTCTGGTTACCTCCAATGTTTCACCCCCTTATTTAATGATGTCATTAGAAGATGAAAAATTAATCATTTTTAAGCAAATTTAATAACATACAACCTGATAAAATAAACACAATCCAATATTTTTTTTGCAAAATGTTATGCAGGGCAGAAAAAGTGAGATGTCAACAGGGTAAATCCCAGTATCCCAGGCCCCAGTATTTTTCTCATGGTTGTGTTACCATGCGTATATGAGCTTGCATATTTACATATGAAGGACAGCCTTTGCCTATAAGTTGCAGGCTGCTTCACAAATTTCATATTTAATTCCTGTGCCAAGGGAATTACTTAATTCCCTTAATTACTTAACTAAGCGGGGAGTCCTTAAAGGGACAGACACACATTACCATGACAATCCTGAGGCTACACATCAAACCTCAGGTTTAATACTCTGGCGAGCCCGGGCGTCGAGGAGGAGGCGCAGGCGTGACACCTTGCCAGCTGTTTATGCTTACATAGGGAAGCATCTCCATAGCCCCCCCTCCCCCCTTCCCTTCACCCAAAAAAAAAAAACCCTCCCACTTCCCCCCAAAAGTGGGAGAAATAATTTTGGCTTATTATGGTGTATGTAGGCATGAAATTCTTTGCATCATTTTTCTAACTGCATATGCTTCTGTAATAAAGAAGACTTTTTACAGCCCTATATATCACATGCAAGAGGTGCAGAGCACTAAACCACGTCTCTCCAGTCTTTCACAATACTCTCTTTCGTTCATTGGTTCTACATCTCCATCTCACTGATCCCGTTATTGGTTTTCCATCATCAGGGTCATTCACCATTGCAGATATTTGCTGTTTTCATGTAGTGTGATGTATGAGGTATCTATTACGGTTTAGTAGGTGAGCTTTGAGTCAGGCTGGCCATGCAAGGCCATGATCAAAAGGCTTTTGTTGCTATGATGATTTAGCATTGTAGTAGACAGTAGCAGAATGACCAACTTTGTGTAAAAAGTAGTTGTACAGGGAATATACCTGAATCAGGATGAAAAGCACAAAAATAAATCACACCAGGCATGGGAGACAATACAAGTTAAGAAGTTTTGAAAGTTATAAAATGCTTTGTTACCCAGCATGTCACAAATGATTGCCTGTATTGGAGACATATAACCAGTCAAAGCTTTGTCTAAGCTTTTGTCTAAAGTCTAATCAATATCAAACCTCAGCATCTTGTAGGATATCACAGCTGCTGACCGCTAGCTAGCCTCATCACCCCTTACACCCCAAACCCCTTGTGCGTGGCTGATGAAGTCAGACCTGTGTCTGACTTAACTAAAACTGTGGAGTTCACGTACCATCTTGTTAAATGTCACATTAATTCTCTAAAAAGTATCATATCAGATCGTGTTTCATTTGGTCACAGCATGTACATTTACATTTATGGCATTTAGTAGAGTCAGTGCTCCATGTAGGATTTAAGCCCATGTCCTCTTGGTCTAGAGAAGAGAATCCTAACCACTAGTCCACCACTACAGCAGATCAAACAGCCAGCGGACAAATGGATATATTTAATATCAGGGTTAGGATTTAACGAGAAAGACAGATGTTCGCAATCTTCAAGTGGCCGGGTTAGGCGGCTCTCAGACTGTTTCACGATTCGGACAGTGATCTGATTAGGATGTGAACCGAATGCCAAACACTCACAGCTTGCCAGTGATCTGGTTAGGATATAGCAGACTGCTGCACATTAGCCGTTAGCCCGTGTAGCGTGGTGGTTAACCCAAACGCAGCTGAGAGCACGAGTAGGCAGGATTTCCACGCAAGTTGATATAAGAACTCTCTTACAAAAAGAGCAAAGATTCCCACACGAACCCGCATTCTAACAGACACACACTCTATCAGGGAGATGAACCAAATAATCGGAGTACTCACGATTGAAGCCGAGCAGAGCCGGAAGGTGGGCTGGTAGACTCAATGACAGAGCAATGCGCTGCAAGAAAATGGCTCCTTTTATACTTCCTGAACCGCGCCCGACCACTCTCGGGTCCTAGTGCCGGTCGCGTTAGGCAGTGTGTGTGACAAATATAGAGACATTATAGAACTTCTTCCAAGTAACAGGACTCCAGAACTAGGAGAACTAGGAACTAAGTTTTTTTTAAAGCAGTTGTGGTCTACAACAATGCTAAAGCAAAATGTTTTATTATAAATTTATTATGAAAGTGCAATGTGCAAGAAGAGCTTGAATTGAAGGCAAACAGATTTCTTTTCAGTTTCTTGAAGACATTTTACCTCCCTCCAAAATGCTTCTTTAGTTTGATGGGGAGTTTTAGGTATTTTTCCACTAGTAGTGTTGTCACCTTGAAAGTGGTTGTTGATGCACCCTAAAAGTGAGTGATTGTCATTGTGAACACACCACAGCAAAGCACACAGTGCACCACTTTGAAAGCACTGCTTTCTGGAAAGCAGTGCTTGGGGATGGTCCCTTGCTCATGATTACCTCAGTGATACCTGTACTAGTCTTGACAGCCCACGCTTGAACTCGATCATGGGGCCAACTTCCTAGCCATTACGCCATCAAATGAGTTGTTAGAGTCACACAGGGCAAAGTGTGGATGAATGTGTGTCCTTGGTGTTCACAACAGGTGGTTGCCCCTGTACAATCTGTGAATGGATTTCAAGGCAGAGTTAAAGGAGATCCGTGACAGTCGTTCCAGTTGGAGGTAGATGCACTCCTTTACTTCTCTCCCAAACCACCTGCATCTCAGTTTCAGTGTCAACTTGAGAATACAACTGTGTAGATTTGTTTGATAAAAGTGCATTCTGGAATATTCTTGTGGTGTAAATTGTAATTATCTAGTGAGATTTATCACCAGTTAAAAAGACACTAAATTCACAAGTGTTTCAGATCATTTTTTAAATTAGTTTATGAATACATTAAAAGGCTTATTATGTGGGCCTTTGTGATGTCATTTTGCATTGCAGTCGCTGCCTGTGTAAGTAAATGAGTGAGTGACCAAGAAACATACTAGCAACTTGCCACACAGAAAAAATAAGATCAGTTTCTGTGTGAGCAATCTCAGTCTGGCCACCCCTATGAACATTGTCTGGCTCCGCACTGTGTATTTTTATTCCAGTGAATGATTATTTGTCATTGTGAACACATGACAGTACAGTACACAGTGCACCACTCCAAAATGTGACGTCTGCCATTTTTAACCCATTACATTTAACCCAGTCATGAAAAAGCTGTGGGCAGCTGACGGACAGCAACTGGGGAGCAGTGCTTAGAGACAGTGGGTCAGTCTGGGATTTGATACTTTGCTCACAGGCCAGCTCCCCAATGGCTAAACTGCCACTGCTCCACACTATCACTGTCCACACTTCAAATTTAATGTTACTGGTCATTTGAGCAAAAAAAGTAGTCCAGGGTTTCTAACGAGAGTTCCTCATAAGTTTATAACCATGAAATGATATCATCCTTGGTTGGAATTCTCACATCTCTTCTGTGCTTTTCTAAAAAACGTCTTCCATAAAGAGCGATAACTCCTAATCTAGACATGTCAACTGTACCCATATTTCAACAGTGTCATGATTGTGCTTGACGTGAAGTGATAAATACCCCTAGGTTTGAGGCGAATGAAAATAGGGTTTATTTTTTTAACTTAAAAAAAGGGGCGGGGGCAGTTGGTGACGTAATGGTAGGGTGTTCACCCCGTGATCAGGGTGAATCCAGGTTTGAATCCAGGACTGGTAAAGTTACCACTGAGGTACTCGTGAGCAAAGTACCGTCCCCAAGCACTGATCCCTGGGTGACGCCCTTGTTAGCTGCCCACTGCTCCTTCACGGACTGGTCAAATGCAGAGGTCACATTTCGTTGTGGTGCACTATGTGCTGTGCTGTGGTGTGTTCACAGTGACAAATACTCACTCACTATCAATTTCACTTTTTTACTAAAGTGCTTTTGCTGGAAGGAAGGAGCCATTATTCAGCAGGAAGAAATGTTTTCCCTTCATGACCATCTATTAACCTCATAAAACAACACGTTCGTTGCCACTGTCTGAAAGAGATAGAGAGTTTTCCTTTAACTGGAGAGCTGATTTACAGCTTGTTGCATGACATACCATCCCACATGATGTTTCCTGTTTTTACCTAGAGCTCTTGATTCTTCCCATTTTCTTCTTGAGAATTCCATAGAGTCATGACAGACAGCGCTAAGAGCCTTATCTAAATAAACAGCAGAACATGTGGTTCATTGAAGGTGGCAACGTTTTATAATACTCTTGGCCAGTCTGCTAATGGGAGGTCTGTTTTCCAGCTGGCCAAGCTTGGCCTGTGTGTTACTGTAGTATCTAGGCAACACAAGACACTAATAAACAGCAAAATCCTAATGCAATCTGTCAGATCGCCAATAGCTGACCCATTTCAGCCTGACTGGCCTCAGTCTGTCAGATCAGTTTGACATGCCTAAACTCCTCACAACTAACTTGGCTTGGGTTCGTTGTGAGCAATTGTGAGCCCTGCACTCCTCTGTGAATTGAAGACAGATTCATCCATCTTACTGCCTATTTCTTTCTGGACAGGGCCAAAATAACAAGATATGGATCTTGCTTACATGGATTTAATAATTTTTCTTATTGTTGAGAGACTGTAAACTAAATTGGAACAGAGATAACACGCAGGTTCATGTTCTTGGAAATCTTGATTTCCATTTACATACACTACTGATAAACAGCCTTTTGCATCCTGTTTTCTTGAACTCTGTCAGATGTTTAAATATCTTTAATTATTACTTGCTACAGTGATATTGTAGCTTATGCAACAGTTCATCTGTTTGCCTCTCTTCCAAAGTTCCTGGCTGCTGTATCAAGGTCCAATTTTCAAAAGCATTATCTGCATTGCACTGCATTGCATCCCACCCCATCCCATTCCAATACTTCCTTGCTCAACAGAGGTTTAGGCTTACCCAGGATTCAAATACCCAGTCTTACCCAGTGAGACCCAGTCATTCCTAAAGCACAGCTAACACAGCTCCAATTGTTAATATATTTGAATAATAGTCTGAATAGTGTCATTAATCATTTGACACTATGTAATAATCCCTCATAGGTACATACCCTGATGTATTTCCGATCAAGGGCTTTTGTCAGTGGTCACTCAGGACTTTATGGCAAACAGAGAACTGAAGCAAAATTGTATAGCGTGCGCTATAGCACTGTGGACTGGGTGTGCAAGTCATTCTGAGAATCTGTCCTCACTCACAGAAGAGTTGCTTAGGAACTGGACAGCTTTCTTACACAAATGAAAGGTGGAGGTGACTGAACACACACACACGCACACACCTACTCACAGGAACAGGCCTCCAGGTACAGGCACTTGAGCAGACTGCAGACTGGGCTCCAGGACTAGGCACAGGAGCAGACAGCTAAACAGATAACAAGGACACTAAATCATTATATGGAATTAATCAACGGAACCAATGCACTCAGCACAGAATAAACTAGGAATAAATAACGAAATAGAAACAAGTCAATCTAATAACAAGACTAGATTGAGGAAAAATCAATACAAACAAACATGGGATGGAACAGTGAGAATGATGGACGGGCAGACACAAGACAAGAAATAGGCAACCTCCACAAAAGCTGACTTTAATTAGATGTTTTTTAGTTTCACCTGGGGGATGAATCAACTCAAGTCACTGTATAACCAACAAATTGTGGAAAATTACAGTCAGATACAACCATGTTCAACTCAAATATGTACAAAGGCAATGTGGTGCATTTAAAAATTAAAGAGAGAGCATAATCATTCACTCAGGTGTAGAAATATTAGGCAAAGGTGAAAGGTGCATAACAACAATTGCTTGATAATTTAGGAACATTGATAGTGTCTTCCAGCTGCATTCAGAATTAGCTGTTTATAGTTGATTCCTGCATGATGGTGGAAGATGCTTACATGACTGGGAAATGTTTTCAGTACGGGCTAAAAATAAAAGAAACCATGCTTTCTTTAGAAGAGTGATGGAGAATTCTCACATAAGATGGTAAGATCAGGAGTTTTTTGCTGGAAATTAAATTCAGGTGATGCCATCCAGAAGAAAAAGGGAATCAGAAAAGCTGATATTGGGAAGAGAAGAGATAGGAGTGAAAGAATAATAGAGAAAGTGCCAATATAATTCCTTTGATTTTAGCATGTTTGTATTTATCATTTACATTCCAAACAATCAATCTATTTCTCAAATCCCAAATTTAAGATCACATAAATGTTCCTGTTCATTTGAACTTGTAGCACCTTTTACCCCACTTTCTCACTTTCTGGCAAACGCACCTAGAGGGGTAGGAAAATGTAGCACTTTAGCCTAAACACCCAAGTTTGTTTCAAAGTTCACAAGGAAACTTATGTTTGCGAAAATTGCAATCAGTATGACACACCACACACACATACACTCCTGCTCCCTCTTTTTCTCTCTCATACACACACAGTACAAGTTGTTGTGTCCAGAGTGAGAAAGAATGGCAGCCTCCGCAACGAGGCCCCTAATTGCTGGCTAGCTATGCTCATTTAAAGTGAGTGGCCCATTTAGACCTGAACAGTATCACATTATAATTGTTTTTTTTTTTTTCTGCAAGTATCAAGACAAGACAAGGTAAACAGGAAAATCGAATTTAGTGGTGCTAAATGGAGCAAAAAATGGGGTAGAAAAGCTCAGTGATTTGATTCTGTGCAAATCTATTAGCCCAATCAATAATATATTTAGCTAGATCTGATTTTAAAAGCATTTACGATGCTCTAATGAACAACAATTACACAAAGAACACAATAGTGGATCCTTTCTGCAAAAGACAAAAGAGTGGCTTCGGTTTGAGGTTTCAAATCTGAGAATGAGATCCATCTTTCAGGTAGTGGCCTCTGTAAAAGCTAGTGGAGGCATTTGAGAGCCATCAGGGAATACAAGGCAGGACTGAGATGTGGATCTGGCTAGGTTTACTGGGATGGCATCATGCATGGGTGAAGCCCTGCAGAGAGTGTGGCTTCGTTATGAGGCTCTGAATTTATAACTCCCTGACCTGCTCCTTAAGACTTCAGAATCTTCATCTGCATGATGGTTCAGGGTTTTGTTACAGCCGGCCTGTTTTCTATCTGTAAATCTTGACCACTTTTTGGTTAAACACTGAGCCATAACCGGATCATGGGTACTTGATGAAACTTATAGGCGCTTACTCTGTGCCAAAACGGACATATAATACAGTATTAATTAGTTATGAAAACTGCTCTATATGTCTGTCTTGTACAGGTAATAAAGTCAAATTAACAGGTACAATATATATGTGCATTAAAGGAAAAGGAAGCTAGAGTGAGCACCTGGGTTGAGAAAAAACAATATTAAACTCTGATTGCCAAGTGGAGTCTCATTTGCACTTTTCATATATTTACACATGATATAGAGAAATGCAGTTTACAGTATTTGTACATGTTCAATTATAGCAACGTGTTTTTGCGTGTGTATTGTGAGTAAATGTATTAACGATAATATATATCAATTATTTTAATGAGCTTTTTAATTTTTAGTATATTATATAATTTATTATGAAATTCATGTTATGCACACATTTATTTTTTTTTACTTTCTATATCACTCAAGTACGGTGGCCCCTAGAGACAAAACACAAACAAAAGAAAAAGCAGAAACAAAATGAAAATGCGCTGCAAGTTAAAAAAAGACATACAAAAGAAAAAGCAGAAACAAAATGAAAATGCGCTGGAAGTTAAAAAAGACATACAAAAGAAAAAGCAGAAACAAAATAAAAATGCACTGCAAGTTAAAAAAGACATACAAAAGAAAAAGCAGAAACAAAATGAAAATGCACTGCAAATTAAAAAACGCAAACAAAAGAAAAAGCAGAAACGAAATAAAATTGCGCTGCAAAAGAAAAAGCAGAAACAAAATGAAAATGTGCAGCAAGTAGACGATCCCAAACCAGAAGTGCTCCACGACGCTAGGGGGCGCGGTGAGCTCATGAAAAACAGTTGAGCCGAAATCGGCACCCCTGCCGCGAGAAGTACCCCCGACGCGGGCGCGCGCATTTGATGACTTCAGCCTTTATACAAGCTACCGTCCGTAAACATTAACGTTCAGTTCATTCCTACACTCTGTTAACGCCAATGAGATGAGGGCAAAATTACTTATATTCTTAAAAATAAAAAACCTTACACAAACTGGTACAAATTAACGTTTCATTAAAAAAAAAATGAACAAAAACGGCGAAATGTGTCGTATTTTTCATAAAGCTTTGAAATAAATATTTTACCAGTATTATATGTGCACAATCCACTAGCTATTATATTCCACGCAAACTGCAAACATTTACCTGGCTAGTGTAATGGATTATTGTTTAAGGCCATGCTGTACTTACTGAAATCATGACTAAAATTCAAGTATCTATTCTGGTAGGAAGTAGCATTTTGTGTTATACATAAACATTTGATATCAAGCAACACCTTTCACATGTTTAGGGTCATTAAAAATGTCACTGTTTGAAAAAACATTAAACTGAATCTAGAGAGGCCTATTATGAACAACACTCACTAATAAAATCCTTTGCTTACTAATGTCACTTGAAAAATAAAAATATGCCTGGATCTTAAAATCTAAAATATGATAACCTAAAATAATATCTCAGCACTAAACCACCTCAAACAAATTTAAAGGGAGGTTTTTGCAACAGATCACCTGCCAGGAAATGTTCTCCCTTCTAACTCTGCACATGATGCTGTTACATTCATAATACTTGCACCAGTTACACATCATGGTCTGACAAGAATAATATCCAAAATATGTTTGGACTGAACCAGTGGAAACCAGGGGGTGAAGGGTTTTCACTCTGGTATATATATATATATATATATATATATATATATATATATATATATATATATATATATATATATATATATATATATATACTACACACACACACATATATATATATACACACACACATATATATATATATATATATATATATATATATATATATATATATATTATATATATATATATATATATATATATATAAATATATATATATATATACACATATATATGTCACGTTGAGTACTGGGAGCATGACATGAGGCGAGGTCACAGTGCAGGCCATTTATTAAGCAAAAAAGAAACACACAAAACAAACCGGCACGAGGGCCACAACACTAACAAAACTATTCTAATAAACACATAAAACAAACCTGGCACGAGGGCCACAACACTAACAAAACTTTACACTTTACAAACCAAAAACAGCACAAGCAAACACAAACCGGAAAGAGCCACAAACCGAAAAAAACTTCACAAACTAAATAGACAGCACGCCGACATAGAGGGTTGTGTGAGGGTGGACCAACAAGAAACACTGGGAAAAGCTGAGCTTAAATACTAACACAAACAAGGGGCTGGACCAATGAAACAAAGGGGAAACAATGGGAAACCGTCAAAAACAACCAAAAAGAAGGGATAACCCAATGGGGAAGGAGAGGGTGTGACTACAATGAACAAGCACAGGTGAACAAACTAATGAACCGTGATAAACCAGTGAGACACAATGGGAAGTTGAGACATAGACTGATGATTGACAGAAGACTGTCACAGTACACAACATGGCGAACACGCTGGACACCACAACAGACACAAAATGGCCGACCACACTATACACAAGACACAAAATGGCCGAACACACTATACACAACATGGAACATGCAACAAGAAACACACAACATAGCGGACTTTAGCCGTAGCCTATCGAAAGTCAGGGGGGGTCATGACGAAATATATATATATATATATATATATATATATATATATATATATATATATATATATATATATATATATATACAACTCTCTCTTTATATACAGTTGCAAGAAAAAGTATGTGAACCCTTTGGAATTATATGGATTTCTGCACAAATTGGTGTGATGTGATGTGATCTGATCTTTCTCACAACAGTCACAACAATAGACAAACACAGTCTGCTTAAACTAATACCACACAAATAATTATATGTTTGCCCTCATCCCATTGGCGTTAACAGAGTGTAGGAACGAACTGAACGTTAATGTTTATGGACGTTAGCTCATATAAAGGCTGAAGTCATCAAATGTGCGCGCCCGCGCCAGGTGCTTCTCGCGGCAGGGGTGCCGATTTCGGCTCAACTGTTTTTCATGAGCTCACCGCGCCCCCTAGCGTCGTGGAGCACATCCGGTTTGGGATTGTCTACTTGCTGCGCATTTTCATTTTGTTTCTGCTTTTTCTGTTGAAGCGCATTTTCATTTTGTTTCTGCTTTTTCTTTTGTTTGCGTTTTTTAATTTGCAGCGCATTTTCATTTTGTTTCTGCTTTTTCTTTTGTATGTCTTTTTTAATTTGCAGCGCATTTCTATTTTGTTTCTGCTTTTTCTTTCGTATGTCTTTTTTTAACTTGCAGCGCATTTTCATTTTGTTTCTGCTTTTTCTTTTGTATGTCTTTTTTAACTTGCAGCGCATTTTTATTTTGCTTCTGCTTTTTCTTTTGTATGTCTTTTTTAACTTGCAGCGCATTTTCATTTTGTTTCTGCTTTTTCTTTTGTTCGTGTTTTGTCTCTAGGGGCCACCGTACTCAAGTCATGCTTGAATGCTTTTCTCTTAAAACACTACCAATATTTATAAAGCCAAAATCCTAAACAGTCTTGGCAATCAGCGTCCCGTACGATATTTGATAGACAATGATCCATTTTTAGCCATTTCCCTCCTGACGTGCTGCCTCGGACTTTCACAAACACACTTTGCTTTCTTTTCCCCAGTGGTCCCCGCTTTCTGTCCATCACACCTCTGTTGATTTTGTGGTTTCCAAAATTGCGCTTAGGCTCCAGAAGGTTATGTCACCATAGCAACCAGTCGAACCTTATCTGCTGCTAGCATTTTGGAAAGGGAACAACAAGGTCTTTCAAATGTGTGTTTGGCTTTCCTGCTGTGCCCCGCCAAGCTGCAATAAATACGCGTAGTGTACACATGAGCATATTTCATATAAATTTGTCCGCTGTTAGGCTCATTACAGCGGGACATGTTCTCTGAGCGGCAGCTAATGTACTGTATGTCTTTCCGTGTGGTATCCTGTGATCAAACTATGATTTCCTGACAGAGGGAATGTATTTTCCTTACAAATACAAAAAAATAGGGCCCGGCCAATGTACTGAGCTTCATATTGCATATGAGATCTCCTAAAGCATTTAGCCATTGGTGACTTAAAGATGTTTGTGTTTGTGAGATGCCTTCTTCACTCTCCAATATGAGACATTAAAAGTGCAGTTCTGGAGAGTCAAGTATGTCAAAAACTGTTTATGTATTTTGGATGGACAGTGGTTCCTTGGTGGCACAGGAGCAGAGACAAATTGGAACACGGAGCGGCATAATTGATTGGGATTAATTGATAGTGGAGCTGGAGGCCTGCGATAATAAACAGAAATAAGACGGTTATTATTCGCTTTCACATTACACATTACAGCCTAATCAACACTGCCCTTAATAACCGCTCACACAACGACAAATAGGTTTAATATTGCATGTTTGTTTTGTGTGTAAAACAGAACTGGAATCCAATCAGGAGACTGATGGACTATTGAATTCCCATCAGCAATTCCTGTGGCAAATGGTTGAGAAGTGTAATTCATAAATCAGGGTTTCATTTGGTTGGAATCTGATCTGTTCAGATTTTCAAAGCATTTCTTTCAATGTAAGAGTCACCTTTCTACACAAATGAGATCTGCTTTTAGTAACAGCAGACATCATACTGAGTTTATTGCCTTTTTACTATTTCTTTTTCTTCTCCTTTCTGTTTGTTGCCAGTTCTGGTGGTTTTATTGTAACTGTTCAGGGACTGCCGTTGAAGCTTAGTTGTACCTTTATCTGTCTTGCTATCCATTTGTTAGTCTGTACAGTATGTCCACCCTCTGCCCATCCACTTTCCTCATTCTGCTCCCATCTTTTCCCAACCCATTCCCTTCCCTCCAATCAGATCACATCCCATTCATCCCTGAAACTTCGTTAAAAGCTGCGGCTTGTTAATTACCTCACAGGAAAGGGGGCAGACAGCAGGGTGCATTATGTCATATGTACCTGGGCTCCTGTGCTTAAAACCACCTCAATGATGGACACAAATAATGAAAAGTGTTGGCACTGGCAAACAAACTCACAGCAGCAATGCACATGCATGCACACCTACAGTGCACACACAGACACGCCTACCTGCACACTTGCATATACTGTGCCCTACATTATTATTGGCACACCTTGTAAAAATGAGCAATAATGGTTAGGTTAAATACATATTTACCATAAAATACTTTAACACAAAACACGTGTGCCACAATTATTGTCACCCTTGGAAATTAATGTGAAACACTGTAACATCCCACTGCAGCATGTTCCCCACTTAAACTGCACATTGTTAAGTTGACTGAAGTCAATCTCAATGTCTTCCTGATTAAATGGGATACAAACATGAATAGACACACAACAAAATTTCCTTTTGCCAAACATTGTCATAGCAAAGAAATGACAACATATAATCCTAGTTCAAGGGCAACAGTTTGGTCATTCACCCTGTCCCAGACTGGTAAAGATACCACTTAGGTACACATGAGCAAGGTGCCCCAAGCACTGCTCCCCAGCCACAGAACCTGTCAGCTGCCCACTGCTCCTTCAGAGATGGATCAAATGCAGAGGTCACATTTCATTGTTGTGCACTGTGTGCTGTGGTGTGTTCACAATGGCAAATAATCACCAACTTTCATGTTTCACTTTCACTTAATGAGGGAGCGGTGGCTTTCCCTTCATATACCAGGGAAGGGTTAACAAAAATAGTTCCCCACCTGAAAATGCCATTTCTACTTTTAGGGCAATAATAAAAACAACTGGAACTGAAACTATGTTAAAAATTGTTAAATGGTATATGGTGGTTTCATGGATTTCACGACATATTAGGACATTTAAAATCAGAACTTACTGTCTCCACCAAATGGATAATTACGTGAAACACATAACACATATCCAAATCAACCCTGCAATGGTTACCTGGCTACAAAATAAAGGTTGTGCCATGGCCATGACAGTACAATGAGCTGAATCCTGTTGAGAAGCTGTGGATTGAGCTGAAGAGGCGAGCACACAGAAGAGAGCTAAGGAGCCTGGATAATCTGGAGAGATGCTGTAAAGAAAAATGATTTCAGAGGCCTTGGTCTGTATTTTTCAACCTTAAAAAAATGTTACAATAGAAGACAAGAAAAGTATTTATTTCTTGACAAGGCATTTGTTTTTCCGTGGATAAATGTGTTTCATCGAAAAGTCAGATTTCATCGTAAGGTACCTAAGCAATAAATTTTTTTTCTACACATTTTTTCGCATTTGTACAAGGCGTGTCAATAATAGTGGAGAGCACTGTATATATATGCACTGTATAGGGGGTAGAAGCGGGAAAATAAAAAGGGATGATGAGACGAAAGGATGACAAGCCAAGGAAAAGAGGGGAAGTTAAAATGGAGTTGCTCTTTTCATGCACGGGTTGCCAGAGCCATGTTTGAATCTCTCAGTGTGTTATTTCAGACATTTATCCACTTTTCAGGTCCGACCACAGGGTCCTATTCATCTTCCTGTGCTTCTTTCTCTCCCTCTCTCTCTCTTTTTGCTTGCACTTTATCATAGATATTTCCCTTCTTTGTGCAGTCACCCGCTTAATGACAAGAGAATTAGAACCCTACAGACGTTCAACAACATAGTAACTTCATCCTGGAGTCTCCTTCCTCTGTGAAACCTGTATATCTGAATGATAAAGAAGAGGGATTTCCAGAAAACATTACTGCTTATTTAAATATTGTGGAGAGAGCATTTTTGGCAAGTTTTGAAAAGAAATATTTGCGGTTCACTCATCTGTGCTTAAACCTGGTCATCTATACACAGCCAGTCCCTTGACGTAGGAGTCTGCTTGTGTCTGTGTGTGTGTGTACACAGTAATTTGCACATACAACAGTCAGTCACACAACATTATGAACTCCTGCGTAATATTGAGCAGCTATGCTTGCTCTTCTATTGAACCAGACAACACAGGCCAGCCTTCGATTCCCATGTGCAGTCATGAGCTTCAGGCACCCACCATCATCCTATGACTGGTTCACTTCCTTAGAGCACGTTAGGTAGTTCCAGACAGGACTGCAGGCCAGGAATATTCCATAAGAACTGTAGTTTTGGAAATGCTCTGACCCACTCGTGTAGTCACCACAATTTAGCCCTTGTCAAAATCACTCAAATTCTTCTGCATGCATATTTTTCAGACTTCCAATACATCAACTTCAGACAGTAACAAGACATCAAATAAATTCTCAGTAATTCATATATAAATACATTTTTTTCATTTGTTTAAATGCATCATACCTCCATTTAAACAACTGCAAAAATTTTGCTGGTGGTCAACTCTGACTGAGAGAGATTTTTTTTTAATTTAAAGGTGTTTTCACACCAGGAAAGTCTGTTAGTTCTGGACTGGACAGAAATGTTTGGGGTGGGGTAAAGTGGCAAACCCTAAATGAATATACACAATCAGGACCAGTTCTAGCCTTTTGGGTGCCCTAAGCACAACAGCTTTATTTTAAATATGTCGTCATTTTGATTATTATGATTATGGTGATTTTCCATTAGCCATTGTTCTTGGTACCCCCTCTGGCACTTGGTGCCCTACGCAGAGTGCATGATGCACATTTTGCGATACGGTTAGCGATACGGTTTATACAGTTACATAAGTTTGCAGAAATGCAGCAAGAGCGTTCGATGCAACGTCAGTTTTACGATATGATGGTAGTAATTTTGCAATGGCTAGATGTGCTGCAGGGCAGCTGTTTAACCCACAGCTCATTTCTATCAATTATGTCCTGTGATGCGCGACAACGGGAATCCGTTAAATGCTTTTTCCAACTGGGTCAGACCAGAGTTTATTTGGATCTGAACCGAAGCCACCTTTTCAGCTTGGTCTCTGTATGCTTGTTTGGTCCACACCTGAGTTTGGGTGCTTGTATTCACACCTGCCCAAAAGGTCAAAACCAAGGGAGGAAACAAATTGGGTTCATTTAAACGCACTAAACAAGGCAGCTGTTATTTGTATGTCAATGAATGAAAGCAAAGCAAATGTATTTGCAGTTTAGCTTATGAATTTCTATGAATGTGGTAAATATGTTAAATGTCTTGGCAAAGTGGACAAAGTGGCATTGAGAAATGTGTAAAAATAATGGTAAAAATTGTAATACCATCTTTTGCAAGTATGCATTTCATAGTATCTTTATTGACTGAAATAAAACTCTCCCTCTCTTTCATTCTGTTTCTCACTTTCTCTCTCTTTCTGTCTCATACACACAGATAATATTAGCAGTCTGGTCCAAGGACAGGGTGATTAAAAGGATGATCACGCTGGGTGCGCTTGCACACGCGTGTGTGTGGGAGAGAGTTGGAGGATGATAGGGCCTGTGCGGGGACATTATCCTTAAATAATAGAGACTTTCTGTCAGTAAGGCTGTGTGATAACAAATTAGAGGCATGATTATTTGATGGGAGAAACAGCTCAAGAACTGTCAACAAGAATGGGACACCACCCAGAAAAATCCACCTTGCCCTGTCTCTCATGTCCACACACACATCAAACTTAAACATACCACCACTCTGCACTACCCATAGGATATAAATAGCAACAGGTGAAGTATAGCCTGAGTATAGCCCTTTACTTGTGCATACCGTACCTGTGGGTGTTACGAGGATGTGTGTCTGTGTTTAAAATCAGTTGGATTGTGAAAACATCTATGTTCAACTGCTTAACCACAATTATGAAAACAGGGCCTATTTTGTTGAAACACTACACACAAGTTACCACTGCCAACCCAAATAGCAGAACACCTCAGTAACTAATTAAAAAAACTCAATTGTATCATCATATTGCACACACATCATCATCATATTCCTCTTCTTCCACTTCCGGAAGGAGCCCGAGGAGGGTAACTCAGACTTCCCTCTCCCTGGCCACTTCATCCAGCTCATCTGGGTGAATCATGAGGCGTTCCCAGGCCAGCCGGGAGACGTGCCTGGAACACCTCCCCAGGGAGGCGTCCAGGAGGCATCCTGACTAGATGCCTGAGCCACCTCATCTGGCTCCTCTCGATGCAAAGGAGCAGCAGCTATACTCTTGAGTCCCTCTCGAATGACTAAGCTTCTCACTCATCTCTAAGGGAGAGCTCAGTCATTCGGCCGCTTTTCGGCCACTTGTATCCGCAATCTTGTGCTTTCGGTCTCTATCCACAGCTCGTGACCATAGGTGAGGGTAGGAACGTAGATTGACTGGTAAATCGAGAGCTTTGCCTTTCGGCTTAGTTCCTTTTTTACCATTACAGACCGATGCAGGGTTTGCATCACTGCTGACGCTGCCCGATCTCCCTGTCAATCTCCCGCTCCATCCTTCCCTTACTCCTGAACAAGACCCTGAGATACTTGAACTCCTCCACTTGGGGAAGGATCTCATCCCCAACCCAGAGAGAGCACTCCACCCTTTTCTGGCTGAGGACCATTGTCTCAGATTTGGTGGTGATTCTCCTCCCATCCACTTCACACTCAGCTGCCGAACTGCTCCAGCTGAAGGTCACGGTCTGATGAAGCCAGCAGGACCACATCATCTGCAAAAAACAGAGACGCAATGTTGAGGTCACCAAATCAGACCCCCTCAATGCATTGGATGCACCTAGAAATTCTGTCCATAAAAGTTATGAACAGCAAAATGATGTGAAATGATAAGACCATTAATAAAACCAACTAAAAGTGATTTGTTTCACATTTTGTTGTTGTTGTAGTGTGTTCTCTGGTTTGTTCACAATGACAAAAAATGTTTCACATAACTAATGCTAAACTCCACCAGTGTTTGATGTAGCAGAATGTAATTCCAGAAATTGAGTTATATTATCTATTTCTGGCAGAAATGTTGTTTTGAAATTTGTTAAACAAAGGCATGAGTTCATTCTCCATCTGTGTTAGAAACTGTGAATTATGGTTATACAAAATATAATGGTGACCTCTGCTTCTGCCATCATGTTCTGTGCTTTGCTCCATAACCAGGCTTGGTAGAGTAATTTTTAGCTTGTTGTGCTTTGAGCTGGGTTATAAAGATCAAATCATATATGACCTGCATATACAGTGTGCAGACATTTTAACTTCTGCTTAATTTTTCATCTGAGACGGATGGAGGCTTGTGCATGATGGGGCCACACGACTGTGGGGCCATTTAAATCAACAATAATATTTTCAAAAGAGGTAAAGCAGGAGCCTAGAAGGGTGGAGAGAGGTTTGGGAGAGTGGGATTGGGGTACGATGACAGGTAGGCGGCAGACAGAGATGATGGACATGCCATTTCAGCAGCACTGCACTCAGCAGCATGTGTGTGCATGCATGTGTGTGCACATATATGTGCGTGTGTGTCATATGCATTCAATCTGGGCCTATACTCAGAAGACTGCAATGCTGAATGCAAAAATACACTGACAAATTCATTTGTTGCACTCATGCTATGGATCCACCACACAAATTCTCCTGCCTTTGGGGCTGCTACTGTATAAGCATAGAGTTTGTTAATCTAGCCAGGTTTCTCCCCTGGAGGCTTCAGAGTAAAGAAATGTGCAATAAGGAAGTCTGAAAAGTCATCATTACCGATTGCACAAGCATCCAGGCCACACATGGAGATGTCAAATGACAGCGGTGGCCCTTGAGCCTACCTGCCATCACTCGACCACTTACTGCTGAAAGCCTAACCGTAACCCTGACTCCGAAAACCAAAGCAGGAAAAAAAAAGGTTTTGTTATTTCAATCGGAATGCTTAACGATCAGAATCGAAATGCAGGAAAAAAAAAATCAAGAAAACATCTTGTCCTGCTGTGTTGATGCCAAAGCAACAACGTTTGGCGGCCAGCACCCTGCAGAGAAGACATGTTAGAACAGCCAGCCCTTTAAGAATCTTTGCTGTTCCATTAACTCCAAATGGCCAGAGCGTCTGGGATGGCGAAAGCCAAGATGCTGTTCATTCACAATGATTGATGGTGAGGGAGAGAGCAGTGGGTGAAATGTATTGAAAGCCTTGCAAGGCTGAACGATTCATATTTTTCATATGCAGTAGTAATGGCAAGGTAGGCAGAGCTGCAGTATAAGCACATATTCAAAATATACTGCTTTATATAATATGAGTATAGTTATGCTTCTGCCCATATGCAGCGTCATATAACTTCGGTGGAGCGCGTCATTCGCCCTGATTCATCACTCGTCCGGCACAGGCTAGCGTTCTGCCAGTCTCAGATGAAAGAGGAATGGTGAAAAAAACAACCTCCCATCACGCTTTTCTTCTTCTTGCTGCCTGCAAGCTGTTCTACTCTCCCGTATCACTCTCCAAACATTCTACCAATCTACCAATTAGCTCCAATGGAGCCGAAATACAGCAAGGTACCGAGGGGAGGAAGACATAAATCCACCACTGCAGAGATGTAGTGATGATACTCAAGAGCTGAACAGAGAGTAATGAATGATGGGACATTTTCTCCAACAGGTACCTTACCTAAATGCTGAAGTTTTGATCTATGTGTTAATTATGTATTGTGGGATATTTAATAAATATCCAAACAGGTACAAAATGAGTGCCCTGATCAACCCACAAATTTGTTCTGCACTGGTGCCAACATTGTTAAGTCCTGTGTCCAATGTGGTAAGGGCCTGCAGATGTAATCCAAGCAGCACAGACTGTTAATGACATTTAATGTAATTGTTAAACAGTAACAAGAGTGTACAAGAATGCACATTATTAGGACATCTAACACACACATGTCCACGGCCAGCTAACACTGTCAGTGAGTAAGTATTAAATTAAATTGCATTTCCCCTTACATTTTGGTTTTAGAATCTTCCGCAATGTTGGGGATGCTGATGTGAGGTCTGGTAAAACCATACAATAAATAAATAAAATAGAAATGCGCTGGATACCCTGTATATGAAAGTGTCTCAAGAGTCACTGAGATGCATGTTAGCTACTACATATTAAGAGACTGCCTTTTTGTCTGTGTTTGTTAATTGACTAGTAGTAGGTTACTTGCCTACAGACCAGATTGCCTCCAGGGAGATTGTTTGTGCAAGGAAATGGAAGTCACTCTGAATAAGAGCATTTCCTGAATGCCATCAGTTTATCGACCCAGCACTTTTCTATATTGGGTTATTTTCCTATCATAATATCTGCAAGTACTGATACAGGTTTATAGATACAGGTTGCTAGCGTATCTAAAAAAACCCCCACATACATCATGCTTTGCAACTGCTATTCAATGTGGCCAAATTAGAATCCCAAGCACTGCAGTCTGAGTGAAGGTTTCTAACATTTTCCTCCTCCACTTCAAGCCATTGAGGTAATTTTATGGTGGGGTTTGACTTCCTGGCTGGTGAAAGAAAGGCACAGAGGTACCGCTAGCCCCGTTCCTCTTCCATACTGCTCCCTCTGAGGAAGGCCCACACTTAACCCATGACAAGAGCTTTGGGTCTGACGGCAGGTCAGTTCCCATTCATTAGCAGTTTACTATTTTACAACTGCCTGTCAAATGAAACATGAGGAAATACAGTTTGTTAAAAAACATCCTACTATTTAAAAAGTCCATGTGTACCACATCCGTTATTAATGGTGAATCCTACAGGGTTTTAAATGCAATATTAGTTCCCTTTTGTATTGGAACTATTATATTGAAAATATTATATTAATACAAATTCTGTATTAAAACTGTTATACAGAATAGAGTGTGCAGCAACTGTCTATTGAAGCTTTGACAGTGTTAGCACAGAAGAGTTGTTAGAAAGATGCACCAAATTATCAACAAAGTAAAAGTGCAAAGAAAATTTGTTGGATGTGCTAGCCTTGTCCCGATTGGAACCTGGTTCTGCAATAGACCTGAACAGAACCGGTTCTTGACTAATATAACAAGGTACAGTGTACTGTGTCATATTAAGGTGGCCCTTTTTGCCACTCATGATCTGCTGATCGTGCAGCACATTGGAAAAGTAATGCATGATACGTGATATTAAAGGGCAAACTGCAATTCTTTCTCACTCATAAAATATAGAAACCAGATAAAAAGCTGCTAAAGGTGATGAGGCAAACTGTAATTATATATGATGGTGAAGCTGCAAGATTCTGCAAGATTGCATCTACAAAGTCAATAGAATTTCATTGGCATTGAAATGCCCTCTTCCCTGTTATTGTTGTTATTATTATTATTATTATTATTATTATGCTCAATAAATCTGGATAATGCATTCTCCAAAAAATAAACACATTGCTCATTTGGAGGCCAAAGATGCAAGACTTGTCAGAAACGCTAACAGACAAGGTGCTAATTTGTGATAATCAAATGTCCATTTGAGAGCCACTGAAAACAGTGCTGAGGCTCAAAGCTCACAAATTGATCACTGCACAGTTACTATGAACCTAGCAAACACAAGCCAGGAAATAGAGTTTACATTGTGCTGAGTTTTAGTTTTTTCTCATTACTCAACAACACACATTATTTATTGACTTCCTCTGTTGGTGAAATTACTCATTAAAACTTTGAGCAAAAAAGAGTAGAAATGCTCAGTAAATAGAGCAACTTTTTGAATTTTTGGCATCTTTTAGGTGTTTTCTACTGCCAATTCTAAGCAGAATGGAGGATGCCCAGTCTCAAAGAAGCACTGCTCTTTTTCATTATTTCTCCTCTTTAATGTTTTTATTAATTAAAGACTGTAATGACTGTATTTTATTTGTATACTATATTGTAACAACTGTGAGAATAGCTGAAGAAAACACCAGAGCAATGAACTCAAACCAAGGGTTTTTTAAGACAATTGAACACACACTCAAAACTGAGAACCACAAGGTACTGGAAATAACAGAAGGTCAATAACAATGATAGGCTTCTCACTAACGCAACGCAACTAACACAGCAGCAGAGTAGTAAAACATCTCTTAAAAGGTAGAATAAAATGCCCCCTATTACTAAGTACTGTTTATACTGGCGATAACAACAAACAGCAAACAGAACACCCCCTTTTTCCCAAATTCAGATCCTCAGTGGAATAGCCAGGTGCATTCTGGGAAACTCCACCCACCAATTCCCCAAACACGCTACAATATGTTTATATTAGTGATAATTTAATGGCCTTTAACAAACTGTATGCTACAGTCCAACAACTCTACACATTCAGACTCTTAACAGTTTTATTCCAAAATCATAAATACAAGAAATAAAATAGGTCTTTAAAGATCAAATGTAGTCTTGACTATTTCCACTGGGACGATGAGGCATTATGAACCTCATAAAAAATATAGTAGAATAAATACTGTCTATAGTGTTTATGGGTGTGATAACAGGAAAAGGTCAGACCCCGATAACATTTTGAACAAATGGTTAAAAAATAAAGATTGAAAATATATTTTAATTCAAGTCTGTGTCTGTGCATGTGTGTGTATGCGCGTGTGCATGTTTTGCTTAAGGAAAAATTCTTGAAGATGTGTGACAGAATGGGTCTGTTTCACAGTATTAATGTATTAATGTATAAAGTTTTATTCATAAAGTCAGGAAGAAGAAATTAATTCTTGTAATGTTTAGTCTGTAGATAAGAAACCAGCTCCCCTCTGTGGAATAAGGTGTGCTCCTTTAAGTTAAACTAAAAATAACTAAGAAGTAGAGAATAATATTTTCATAGGGCACTGTACATGCAGGCAAGAAAGAAAAATACACAGAGATGATTTTAGTGGCATTTGCTAAAGACCTCACTTCATTTACCCTGAAAATACTGAACTGAGTTAAGTGAGGAAGGATAATGAGGCAGATGAAGAACACTCAAGAGATGAGGAGAAATACTTGAGAGGGATGGGGCTGGATTAGCTGGAAAGCGCAACCAAAAAAAAGAGGTATGCACAAAAAGAGGGTTGAACAAACTGCACACACAAGCCTCCAAAAGCAGTTAGTTTTTTACACTGGTATCTGACCTTTTGCCTCAAAAATTAGACTTATAGTTGATCATACATATGTACCTACATACATACATAGGCATACACACATAAATTCATACATTAAAACTTATATGCATACATAATACATGAACAAATACATACATACATACATGTACTTGTCTGAGATGTCATTATCCTGATCCATGGTTGAAATCTTTGCTTTTGACCTGGCATTTTCCTTTAAAAATAGATGATAGAAAAGAAATCTTAAAAGCATGTCAAGGGTTGACCAGTATGAGGGGCCGTTAGGGACTTAATTCAGAATTACCATGCATAGACATACGTGAAACCACGCATACACATATGTGAAACCAAAACCATTCACATACTATACTGAAAACTGCACACACTTACAAGTGAAAGCATTTACATACACTACTGAAACACTCTCACATAAACAACTGAAAATGTATACCTTCACACACACTACTGAAAAGCTCTCACACACACAAGTGAAAAGCTCTCACACACACTACTGAAAACCTCTCTCACACACACACACACACAAGTGAAAACCTCTTACACACACCACTGAAAACCTCTCACACACACTACTGAAAACCTCTCACACACACAAGTGAAAACCTCACACACACACACTACTGAAAACCTCTCACACACACTACTGAAAAGCTCTCACACACACAAGTGAAAACCTCTCACACACACAAGTGAAAACCTCTCACACACACTACTGAAAACCTCTCACACACACTAGTAAAAGGTGCTTACATACACAATCCAAAATGTCATTTTTACTAGTGTGTGTGAGAGCTTTTCAGTAGTGTGTGTGAGAGCATTTCACTTGTGTGTGTGAGAGGTTTTCAGTAGTGTGTGTGAGAGGTTTTCAGTAGTGTGTGTGAGAGGTTTTCAGTAGTGTGTGTGTGAGGTTTTCACTTGTGTGTGTGAGAGGTTTTCAGTAGTGTCTGTGAGAGGTTTTCACTTGTATGTGTGAGAGGTTTTCAGTAGTGTGTGTGAGAGGTTTTCACTTGTGTGTGTGAGAGGTTTTCAGTAGTGTGTGTGTGAGGTTTTCACTTGTGTGTGTGAGAGGTTTTCAGTAGTGTGTGTGAGAGGTTTTCAGTAGTGTCTGTGAGAGGTTTTCACTTGTATGTGTGAGAGGTTTTCAGTAGTGTGTGTGAGAGGTTTTAACTTGTGTGTGTGTGTGTGAGAGGTTTTCAGTAGTGTGTGAGAGGTTTTCAGTAGTGTGTGTGAGAGGTTTTCACTTGTGTGTGTGTGTGTGAGAGGTTTTCAGTAGTGTGTGTGAGAGGTTTTCAGTAGTGTGTGTGAGAGGTTTTCACTTGTGTGTGTGAGAGATTTTCAGTAGTGTGTGTAAGAGGTTTTCACTTGTGTGTGTGTGTGTGTGTGTGTGTGAGAGGTTTTCAGTAGTGTGTATGAGAGCTTTTCACTTGTATATAGTATAGTATGTGAATGGTTTTGGTTTCACATATGTGTATGCGTGGTTTCACATATGTGTATGCATGGTAATGCTGAATTAAGTCCCTAACGGCCCCTCATAGACCAGTGCTACTTTGAGGCTGAGGCATCTTTAGTGAAAACACAGTTGTGTGTGTTTCTGTGCAAAAGAGAACGAAGTGTGTGTGTCTATGTGTGTGTATGTGTGTTCATTGATTCTGTTTATTAAAATTAATATATTCATATTTTCAAACATATAATGGATAAAAAATGACCTAACACACCGTTGTGGTTATTTTGTAGTATTTTGATGTCTAAACATACAGAAATTTCCATTTTTAATCCCCCCCAAGGTTTGTCTCATATCTGAAGGTACATGCCTCTCTCCAGGTGTTAGGCTCACCTAAATAGTTACAATTCCCATTCTGTAGAAGCATCTAAAGAAGTCAGCTAGTCCAGAAATGAGGGATAAGTATTAAAAGAGACGTCAGTTACAGGTAGTGGAACAAGGAACGGAGTGGTGTAGAAGGTCTAATGTCTGATTTAAGGCTGCACAATAAATCCTTTCAGCATTGAGATTGCTATGTGTACGTGCAAAGTAGCTGCAGTGCACATTATCAAATAAGACATATTCAAACTTACATGTGATGCTACAACTTTGATACAAGAGGAAAACTCACGTATTTCTCATTTTGAGTGACTAATCTAAAAGAGAAGTGGTTAGGGGTAAGAGAACCAACAAATGATTCACGCTCAAACTAGAGTTAAAAATTATAATTCAGGTTTTTAATGTTCCTTGCAATTTTACTTCCCACCACAACCGTTTCCATCATTCAAGAATGATTAAATCTAGTCAAGTCATTTGGTAAAAAGTGCTTTATTTTAATACTTACAAATCTGATTAACCAAATTTGAAAAAAAAAAAAAAATCTATTATGCTGCAGTCCTACTATTATTTTGCTCACTCAGTGGGAAGTCTCAAGGGACTGGTGTCCCATAGAAGTAAAAGCAAACCATCAGGGTAATAACCAATCATTTTTCCCTTATCTCCAGTCTTTCTTGCTTCTCCTGTATCCAGTAAGATCTTTTCTGTCTCTATGTTTTCCTTCCTGTTCTTGATCTGCTATTCAAGTACTCTCCTTGTCTGTCTTTAGACTTTAGTAGGAAACAATGATGCTACTTGTGGTCTCAAGAGTGGTCCACATGTTCAGCATCAGGTTGCACACGGTGCAGTATGATCAGATGGTCGCATGTTTTCCATATGTACGGTAGCACCCTGTTCCAGTAAATGTTGGTTTTTAGAGGTTTCCATGGTCATGAACAATTGGTGCAGTGACCATTTAACTAAACCAGAACATCAACAATCTAATTTCCTCCAGACCAGGATGTAAAATACACCTAGGTTTTTATTAGTCATTCCTCTGATTGAATTAGACATTTATTTTAATGGTGTGATATCAATTCACAAATTTGTGAGATAGATCCCATAATTTCATGTTAACAACATATCATGGAAGTTGCAAGAACATGTGTTACTAAAACAGAATGACTTCAGTGTAAGTGTAAGTGTAAATGTCACTAAGGGTAAATTACAATTCAGTGACTTAATGTCTTTTCAATTGGTATTTATCCATGGTATATTCTGTGGTAACATTACAGTATGATCCAAAGTTTAGGTGCATAATTGGATTGTTATGTTAAAGGTAATGTCACTACACATTTGTTTGCTGTTTGTATTCTATCCACTGTTTTACTTTGTACAGCGCTTTGTGACTTTTGTCTGAGATAAGCACGTTATAAATAAATTACTTACTTACTTACTTACTTACTTACATTTACATTTTTGGAAAACCATGCCATATTACACTAACTGAACTTAATCAAATCAAAGCATATTGAAGAAATAATTGTCATGTTGTCTGTTTCATGCATCGTCATGGTCCTGAAAAAATCTTTTGTACTGTTGTATATGACTGAAATGACAATAAATCCACTTGAATTTAAGGAAATCTAAGGGGAAACAATGCTGAGGATTGAGACTGCTGTATGTGCTGATGCAAGGGCAGATGTGACAATAATTCTGTGTTGTTTGTTTTGTGATAGAATCAAAAAATCACAGATAAAAGTTAAAAAATATGACTAGGAACAAAGCCAGTGGACATTCAAAATTTGTTATACGCACAATGAATCATGGGAGATTGCCTGTTCACTCATATGTTGACACTGGCTTTTGTTTTTGCAGTTCAGTCGCAAAAAATGGGTTCCAGTGGGTTTAGCTCCCAGGCCCGACACAGGAGGTTGTTTTTTTCATCTTTTGATGTACCCACCCAATGGCAACATGCCATGACACCGTGACATGCTCTGTAATTGGCTGTGTCCTCCGCCTGTTTCGTCTGGAGCAAGGAGACTCAGAGGTGGCCTCCGGTTCCACAAACGACCCCCACAGGTCGCCCTGGCTGGGGTTCTCTGCCTCATTGAGTCTAATCTGAAAAAAAGTTTGTGCGCTACCTACAAAAGATCTGTTCCTCAGACAAAGAGATATGGTAAACAAGAGAAAGAGATCAAATGCAGGTCAGGTGGAGTTTCAGAAACTCTCCTGCAGATCTGGCAGATCTGGCAGATTTGGCACAAGTGGCGGTGCATGAAGGTGCGAGTAACTAGATAGCTAGAAACAAGTGACTCGGTGTTCAGCATTTGCATGACTTCTGAGAGGAAAGAAACATTTGATCACAGCAGGTGGGCCTTAGACAGGGGCCAAAATCTATCAATCAGGGCTTTTTAAAGTGAACTCAAAGCAGTCAAAATTAAATGAAGTGAAAATTTTTAAAAAGTTGTTAACTTTCAGTTTTTAAATAATCACATGATTATGTTATGTTCTTGATTCTACTCAAATTGTAAGTCCCTTTCAAACCTCATTGGCCTAAACCTATACCACCTGCACTGGAATCCTTTGGGGATGAGAACTAATTATCTCATAGTCACGGTTACAGGGACCCTTTGGGGGGTGGTACAAGTTCAAATGTTAGTTCACCAGAATGTTTTCACACAGGGGGAAAGCTAACACTGAGGGACACGCACATTATCAGCTTGGTAACCCCTGTGCCTGTGCTTGTCCTCAGAGGAAGCTAGGTGTGTTGGTTTAACACAACTAGTGTAACATGGACCAGTGATATAACTGCAGGGATCCAGGTTAGCTAAACATAGGGCCAGCACTCAGCATAAGCCTGCAAATCAGGCATAAACCATGTGGCTGTCTGAGTGGCTGAAATGCATAATGCACAGGAAAAACCAACTATTTGACTTATGCTTATTAGAGAGTGAGACTGTTATTCAAATCACAAGAACAATTTATACATTACGAATTTCAATGCAAAATATATTGAAAGGAAGGGAAAGGAGGAAAAGGCCATGGGAAATAAACTAGGATGCTTTAAGAGTCTTTAAGTCTTCAACAAACCACAAGAGAAAAAGAATCTCAGACACCTTAAAAGAGTGCAACAGTGAGATTATAAGCACAAACAGTAGCTGTTTGTGTTCATAGTATGTCTGCTTATTAAACTTGTCTTGTTAAACAGCCCAGATGCTGGCATACACTCCAAATTTCGGGGGATGGCTAACGTTAGAAGTTGGCTCCATGATTGATGGTTGCCAGTTCAAGTCCCAGACTGGCAACGGGCCTGATGAGACACCCATGACAACGTACATCCCTAAGCACTGCTTGCTGCCAAAAAGCTGCCACTGCTCCTAGATAGATGAGTCAAATGCAAAGGTCAGATTTCTGCTGTGGTGCACTTTGTGCTGTGCTGTTTCAGATGCACCACCCAATCGCAAAGCCAAGGCTTCCAGTGTCCTCACAGACCATATATTTTATATTTTCACCTTCCTTACAAATAATGTGCCTCTATGAGTTAAACCAGACACTCCATCACCTGCAGCAGCTGGACCTTATTCTAATTTAATATGGAACTGATGTTAACTTTACTAAATGTTGCTGAGTGGATCATAAACGGCCCCAGCAACGATTAATCTTGAACTAATGTTAACTTCGGTGCCAACATTCGTTATTAAATGTTCTTGCACCCCGGTCGTCTTCTGAATTTTGGTGCCTCTCAGGGTTTCTTCCTGCTAGAGGGGTTTTTTCCTTGGCACTGTCGCCTTAGGCTTGCTTGTTGGGGGTTTGGGCCAGTTACATGTGAAGTGTTTTGTGACAATGGCTGTTGTTAAGAGCACTATATACTATGAGCAAAACTGAATTGAACTGAACTGTAAAAAATGTATATATATAAAAAGTTTAAAGATTACATTGCTATAATTAAAGATTGCATTGCTTTCCCTCAGTGTCTGGGGGTAAGGACCTTGTTAGAATAAAAAAGTTAGAAGATGAAGAAAAAGGAGGAGAGAGAGAGAGACTGAAACTGTTTTATTGCATGTGGGTGTGTGATTATACAGGAGAGACAGAGAAATTAAAAGTGTAAGTAGAGTGAGATGCTCAGAGAGAGAGGGGGACAAGAGAGAGAACAGACGCCTTATAGAGTATCGGTGCTTAGAGAAAATTATAGTGACATGTTTGTGTTATAATGCACCAAAATATAATAAAAATACTACTAAATTGTTTTTTTGTTATTATTTCCATTCTGAGGCTAGCTGTTGCTTTGAAGTGCCATTTGTCCTTTTGGTTGCCTTGCCATACACTGTGCTTTAAATCAACAGAGCAATAAAGCTGCGGAGAGACCTAGTGACCCCTGCCCCAAGCCTGTCAAGAGCCTACTGAAGTAAGATGAGGGAGGGGGTCTGAGAAGGTCCAGTTGACCTGATCGAGGTTCTCTGAGGCAAAAGGGAAGGGGTCTGCAAACACTTAGCATGGATTACACCTGCAACAACAAGGTGGGAGGGAAGGAGGAAATTTGCCAACAAGATATCTAAAATGACTGCTGGTTTCTGGATCAGGGGTCCTGACCCTGAGCAGAGAGGTGAGGTCAGTGAAACGCACCTGTGTTCCACACACAAGACGCCACTGCACACATCCTAAAGATCCAACTTTTTTACAGAGGCACTAACATGGCTGTACTGGTCGGTGCTGACTTTTTTACAAGCAACTTTATTGCTCTTAAATAAGTCATAATCTATGCATGCAGTCAGAGTGAAAATAATGGCATGGACGAGATGTAAATTTGCTTTTGACATTTTATGTAGGCACTGCACAACAATTTTTTCCTTCTGCTCAGTTTCCCCACGGGTGGATCCAGTACGGCCCAAACGGATCAATAGCAAACTCCCACCCTGACCTCCCTTTTTCCTGTTTCTACACATTACCATGGAAACTGGTCAAAACCACAAGAGCAGATGCATGAGAGAAAGGCCCCCTGGGATATGGAGTCCTCCAGGAGCGAGGAGGAAAGTGCGTGTACATGTGGAGAGAAACGCTGAATACCACAACCGCAAGCCGCTGGGGCGTCAGAGTCGGGGGAAGAATTAGAATATGCGCTCTTATGACAATATCGCAATGGAAAAAAAGAGAAACTTTATTTTTCTTTTTCTTTTTTTAAAAAAATCATTTTAGCCCCATGCCTAGTTCTGCAGTTGTTTACTTGCAGGCACCGTAGACATGAACAGCTGCTTTCAAACACAGGCCAATGCAAACAGATTTATCAGTGTAATTGTTGAAAATAAGACAACATTCCACTCTTAGAATTATGATTATGATTAATAAAACATAACTATAAACATTTAACATTCCTTATTTGTCATGTTGTGAAATGTAAGATGGTTTGCTCCTGAGACAATTAGAACAATCTTGGGGATTAACATTAAATCAGTTTCAACAGACTGAATGAAAGGAAACAGTCACACACACACACACAATTTCCCCACCTACTATGGAACCTACCTCCTGGCTAACTGTATGCCTGCTTTAAGTTCAAATCTTAACAGTTGCTCTTCAAAGTCAAAATGGACTCCAGACCTCTACTGATCAAACTATGTTTTCAGAGAGGACTGTTGCTTGTCTTGAGCCAACTCAAAAGAAGTGAAGATTAATCTGAAGTTTTGCACTTTGCACCCTATCATTATTTGCTTATCCTAATTAACTCAAAAAACTACCCATGAAGTGTTGTAAATGTATTCTGTTCTTTTAAGATTATAATAGATGAAATTATGAACAAAACATGTTCAGCAAATCAAATGCATCAATGTATTAAAAGTGAGAACCCTGAAGATTACGCAAAAAAATACACACAAATATTGGAGCTGTCTAAGCCAAGCTGCAAAATTATGCATTGCGTCCCATGTAATATCTTATCGTAAAGTTCTTTATATTTATGAGGTCGTTCGTAGCTAAATCACTTCGCCTTTTTTGCCTCTGCCTTCACTCTCACTTTACTGCCTGTCTGTGTTTTAAGCCTCTTTTAAAAACACTGCTGTTGATACTCATCATTCGTTTCCCCAACCAAGCGTCGTTCCAATTCACTCCTCATTCAACATAATGAAGAATCACGCAGTAATTTGTGGCCTTTCATAGGGCAGAGCTATTACACACTTAACTCCAAGGGGTCAGACACATCTCATGAAAACGCCCAGTCGGCCTCTTTGCCCCATCAGTCTCTTGCACATCTGTTTGGATTCACCGCCACATGCACTACCCTTCTACTTACATCTAGTCTTGGTGTTGATTAGCTTGAGGGTAGAGAGTTTGGACAGACAATGAATTGAGCATTAAGATATTTTGGGTTTCTTTTCTTGTTTCACGTCATTCAGCTGACAACATATTACCATCAGGTGTCCATGACTCATTAAACACGCCAGCAAGGATAAAGGATAATAGGTTTATCCTAAATTAAGAGTTAATAAGAATCATTACTTATGTGTCAAAATGCCTTTTCCTTAGGTAAATTCTTTTTGGTTTATTTTATAAAAATCACTGATTTGAATTCAGAGATGTTTATAATATATCTAACATTTCAACAATAAAAATGTGCTTGAATGCTCAGTATTTAGCTATATACAAATTACACAAGCTAATCATATCAATACAAAGTCAGTATGATATGGTAATAACAAAGTCAAAGTCAAAGAAACTTTATTATCATCTATTCCTTTTAAAAATATATATAAAGATGAGACGACATGGCTCAGTTCCAGACAAATAAGGCAGATAGAATAAGCAAATATATAATTTAGTTAAATGGAGTATTTAAACACTAATTATGGTATAGGCTAAATAACAGCATCTTTATAAAGTCTAAGCTAACTATGTGAGGAGTGCAATAATATGTGCCAATATTGTAACTGTCATCAAGTGGAGAAACTACAATTACAATCATGGAAATACTCATATTTTTGTACATTAAATGTGTGTAAGATCAGCAGCAGTTTACGTGATTATACTGTACAGTCAGTCTGTAAACATTAACAGTTTCAACGTGGCATGGATGAAAATCTGAAGAGCCCATGAAGGGACATGACTAACAAAGTTAATGAAAACAAATTCTATGAACTTAAGTGAGTGATTATTCCAATGAAATGTCGCCTTTTGGATTCAGTGGTGCTTTCTGTTTGTATTTATGGCTTGTCTATGAGCATCTTTTTCTGCCTGGTGCAATCCCAGGTTAAGGGCCTTGTTTAGTAAAAGCGGTAGTTCTGGCAGTGGAGTTGGGATTGAGTTGGATTTGAACCCTACAACCTTTCTGTCCCTTGTTTTATTTATGCCTTTTGACTGTTATCCAGTAATAGTTCAATTATAATTTAGCACTTTTCTGAGAGAAATTTAAGTCCACATTTGTGATGGCAAGAAATCTTGGCATCACTCTGGATAACAAACTGTCATTCTTTTCACACATTAGCAATCTTTCCAGGTCCTGCAGATATCTTCTATACGGCATCAGAATAATCTGTCCCTTTCTCACCACAGATGCTACACAGCTACTCGTCCAGTCTCTGGTCACCTCTAAGTTAGACTACTGCAACTGAAGATAACAAGACCACTTCAATTGATCCAGAGAATGGAAGCCAGAGATTCATCTACACGCTTCTAAATTCGCATACCACACCCTACTACAAAACGTGCACTGGTTTCAGGCTGCTCGCGATCAGGATTCAAATCCCTTAACACTGACTGAACAGCACCTCCCTACTTATCAGCACTTCGATCAAGCAGCGCGGTCACTTCTAATCCTCTCAGAGAATCAAGTGCTGCTCGCTCCCCTGAAAAAAAAAAAAAAAAAAGAGGGAGACATGCATCAAGACTCTTTACAAAGGGCTCTCAGTGGTGAAATGAACGAGTCTCTACTGTCTTCAAACGTCAGCCAGAAGACACACACTTCAAGGAGTATCTAGGGACTAACTACCTCATACTTACTATTTCTCTCTATTACAGAAACATCAACCACTAACATGTATGTTTTTAGGTTTGTTGTCTGTGCACTAACTTTTCTAACATGATTTTCTAATTAAAGTATTGAAAACTTTGTTGATGGTAACTTTAAGTCTAGCTTTACAGATTGAAGAACAGGACTACAAAGCACTGTTGCAAGTCTTCTGGAGAAGAGTGTCTGCTAAATGCTGTAAAGTAAATGTTAACTGGTATTGCTAAAAATGGGGACTGATTTTTTTTGAGAAATTTACTGGTGCACTCTACTGAACTTCCACCACAGTTAGTAAGAGCATTTGACCTAATCCCAAGTATCCAAAGCCCCCCAAAACAAACTTTTTTGTCTGTGGTTCAGACCCACCTTCTTGACCTGCTGATCTGTGTTCTGATTAGAACAGATGGTGTTTCCTATACCTGCTCTAATGACCTCTCAAGCTAACTTTACCATCCATTTAAAGTCAGCTGAGCTTACACAAGGTAAATATATTAGAAATGTTACTTAATTTAATTAGGAGGTACAAACAGGGGCAGCTTTCTTTCTTCTTTTCCCTCCCTCCCTTTTTGTATAAGAGCAGGAGCTAAGTAAATGCATATAAAACCCCAGATTGGAAACGTGATGTGCCAGAGTAAATTGTGCGGAATACAGTCAGAAGGTTTTACCTGTTAGAGTGAGCGCTAGGCAGCAATTGGGGATTGGAACAGGTCTGGCAGGCAATATCCCACAGCATTCACCCCCACCCAGCCCACACACATACACATACACACACACACACGCACGCACACGCGCACACATACACACACACACACACAGGTTATATATAATAAATAACTGTAATTATTTCCCATGATCATTTAAGTTAAATTTTACTATATACATCAAATAATGCTAATAGTGTTGTGCAAAAATGTCTATTATAAACTTTTTATAAAATTTTTATTAAATTTGTATATTTAATATTTAAAAATACATAAGACATATTCTTGTCAACCTTATTAACTAAACATATTGCTGTGCACATAATATGATAACATTACAATATCTACAATATTCAGTACCCTGTAATTAAGGTAAATCTGTTTTTAAACAGTATAAAGGGAACAGGAACAGAATTTAATGTAATTCAGCAACAGGTAAGCTGCCTCAGTGGGGTATCACGTTGCTTTTAGATGAAATCTGCCTGCTGCCTTAAAATACATAATCACAGCGTTTAGGAGCCTTTAAACTTCTCTCTCGCTAAAGCAAATAGGGTGGAAGTGGTGAGGAAAAGACTACAAGAGACACACATTAGGGCAAGTGAGTTCAAACAAACAAGGGGTGTTTGCCCCTGGCCTTTGTCTCTTAGCAGCCCTCAGAGAACTTGAGTACTTGGGCATTTTAGAAAATTTCTTATTGTTTATAGTTCAGAAGACATCACAAGAAGTGAGCCTCTGGGAGAAGGCAGTTTCAAGTGCTCATTGCTCCAGCATTTTGCAAAAGAGCAAGAAACTCACATAGTTCATATAGCATTTATTTTCTTCCACTGCAAACATAAACTGTTACTTAAGCTTGACCACTAAATGTTATAAATGTTAAAATGGCTCACAGCTTCAGAAAGGCCAGTTATCAGACACTTTTATATGTTTTTTAATATTATATTAGTAACACTAAATGTTTGTCACACGAAACAAATTGTCCAAAAATGTTCCTGCACAAGAGTCTGAACAACGCAACAACAAAAGATAACTGTGAAAAAAACCTTTTTGTATTGCCTCACATTGCTAAGAATAAAAATGCTGTCTGCATGTTTGAAATACATATGAAATTCATTAATGACCCAGTAAGGATAAAACCGTCGTTGGTTTGGTAACATGTGAGATATGTCAGAAAAGTGTGTCTGAAAAGATGTGGAAAAACCACGGTGTCAGTTTATGATATTAGGAGTTATATAGTTTTCACCTAAGCTTGGACTTCCACAGGGTGACTAAACACAGCCTGCTTTCTTACATGGAGGGTTATGTTTAGCACAGCCTGCCCAGATCTACTGCTATGGCCCTGCCCACCTGCATAGCATCAGTAGCCTACCTGCTAGTCTGGGCAAGTTCGTTAAGAGAGTCTATATAATTTTGTTGGGCTTTTCCTTTTGTGTGTTTATTTCTTTGTTAGTGTTTATGCCTGTGTGTAATGCTGACCTCTATAAGCTATTCTGAAAGTTTGCACTGGAATGTACTTTGTTTGTATTATTTTGGCACTAATAAATAATCAAAAAAAGTTCACAAGAGAGTCTGCTCATATGCAGTTCAAGCAGTTCCTAATATCTTTGTTCACTCACCGGCGTAAGTTTACTCTATTTTGTGGGGTTGTAAACTGTGAAATATGACAAATTCATGTTTCACCTGATGTAACTAATTCCAAATGATTAGCGAATCCGTGAGAACACACAGCTAATCTGTATGAGCTAGCTCAGATGTGAATTATGGCAGTGGTAATGCATGGTAAAATGTTAGCAAACTACCTGCCCTAATTTATCAACTCTCTCATTTTTTTCAGTGTTCCTTTGTCATTTTAGCCTTTCTCCCGCTGTCCTCCTGCTTAAATATTTCCCCTTCATTATCCTGTGTTGTATTCTGTATTAGCCCAGACTGTGCTTACTATCCTGTCACTGTCTTTATTCCTTCCAGTGAAACGTATATTGCAAAGGCACAAGAAGGGAAAATATTTACATAGTTTTGCTTGCACAACTTTAGAGTCATAATTTTTTTAACAGCGCATGCATACATGTGTTTTTCAGTTGATGTGGGGCTCTGTAGTAGTGGGCAGCACAGTCTTTGAGACAACACGCCTAAGGAAAAAGATCCTAGCCGAGAAAGTACCGCCTAGAGCTTACCACTTTGAGGCTTAATTTTATCTATGTAGCAATAACTATATTCACTCAAAATTCATGAGGTGATTACTGACAACTTGTTTGTGGTTTGAATCTTGGGGACCAAACATGTCATACATTACAGCCACCAGTTGGTGCATACTCATTCTTTACACTTGGCAAGTAAAACTTGAGACCTATATGCTATACTGTGTTTGTGCCCTGGTCGGCTGCTAGATACCTTCTTGTCTTATCTCCCCTGTCCATCCATAGCCATTTTAACCCTATTGTTAATAAACATCTTTGGTTGAGCCAACTCTGTGAGGCTGCTGTGAGGCCCTGTGACAAATTGCAAAACCACCACATGGATGTATCAGCACTGGCTGAAATGAGCGAAGAGTTTATTTCACAATGGGTGCTATAGGATTAAATGACCTCAACAAGCATATTATTCTGACCTGTAAACCAGCTTTTGTTCAGTAGCTCATAGATTCTGGGTAGTTGCAGCTTATGCCTCCTCAGGCAAAGCAGTGACCTATTGACTACACTAAGCCGAAGTCTTTATTGAATGGCAGCCATCAAAAATACATGTGACCCCATTCTGCTGCGCGTATGTCAGCATGTCCCATGGACATACTTCCACCCCGCTGTCTGGAGATCACTTGAAAACACTGAACATATAGAATGGCTTTTGAAGAGGATCTTTGTCAATCTGCACATGGCATGGGGCCTGATCCTTTGCCTTGCAGGTTTTAATGAATACAATTATTTGAATGGGGCTGACCAGGCCAAAATCAGCAGTTCTACCTTGAGATGTTGACTTAAAAGATTTTAATGATTTTTTTATAGCAATATATGTAAGAATATATGTTTTCAGTGATTAATGTGATTTTATTCTGATTGGCAGCTTGGACCGAACAGCTTTCTGAGGTGCAGGTCTTATCTATAGATTCAAATAAAAACTGTTATGTGTAAACCAGTGAGTATCAGTGGAAAAACAGCATTCTGGCATTGTGGTTGTGACTTTGTGGAGGAAAATCAACTTTAGACAAACTGCTATGGCAGATTAAATTGGGCAAAATCATATTGTTAATATCAGACACATGTGCATGTGGGTGAGTGTGTGTATGTGTGTGTTTGTAAAATCAGGGCCTGGAGATGTGTATGTGTCTATGCTACGAGTGTGAGTGTTTGGGGTGTTTCATTTCCTTTCTTTTTTTTTTTTTTTCTTTAGCCCACCAACACTAATTCTCTCATAGAGG
The DNA here is from genome assembly GCA_032718565.1 of Distichodus sexfasciatus. Taxonomy (NCBI): domain Eukaryota; kingdom Metazoa; phylum Chordata; class Actinopteri; order Characiformes; family Distichodontidae; genus Distichodus; species Distichodus sexfasciatus. The sequence continues at coordinate 3,059,238 of JAVGVS010000042.1, forward strand.
TCAACTTTATTTTTAATTACAAGTTTCATTTTGTCCAAAGCCCAGATTTGAATAATTAGTATATAAATGCACAATCCATTTAATCAACATCCGCACAGAGGGGGGGACATGAAAAGAGAGAGAGGGGAAAAAGGGAACAGCAAGAAAGAAAAAAAGGAACAAAAAAAAACAAAAAAAACAAACAAACAAAACAAACAAAAAAATCAAAAACAAATAACAAAAAACAAATAATAAAAACAAATGAAAAATGACAAAACAAAAGCAAACAAACAAAATGATACAAAAACCAAGACAGGACTATGTATAGATCTAAGACAAGACAAAACTGACAGGAGAGAAACACAACCTAATCTGGATACCAAGTTCTCTGGTTACTTAAATGGGTTCCCATTGTTCTTTAAAGGCTGACAAAATTATGAATACCTTATAATATAATATTTAATTCATGTATATACACAATAATAAAAATAACCATAATAATAAAACTATAATAATAATAATAATAATAATAATAATAATAATAATAATAATATTAATAATATTAAATATAGAGTCATGAAAGGGCGGCGGAACGAATTTGCTATTGGCACAAGCCAAAAAATGTCCTTTTGTCATGTAAATGATGAGAGATTGGTCCTTTAAATGGTTGATAAAAGAACAAAATGTTTGGTAGTTGAAATTTTGCAGATTAGCATTACAGCAACCATTATATGACTATTTCAAAACCAGGAATCCAAGTCTCATTCTCGCTTCATGAAACGGGTAAACAAAAGCAATAATATAAGCGTTTTAATCATTATACTTGGCATTGTAGTTCCCCCACGACCAATCTGCACCACAATTACACTGTATTGTACTTCTCTAATGTCATATGCAAGCCTAGTTACGAACGTAACTAGTTGAATAGATATAAGAGAAACTATGAGCTTGGACCAGGAACAGAAGATATGGAACGCATCAGGTTTAAAATGGCAGTAATGAGCCTTTCTATACAGAATGATTTCCAAAAATGTACAGTATTTTCACACACCCTGAAACAACAACCACAGTGGGCATGGTTTCCTGCACAAATAACTAGAATAATAAAGTGCGCAGAAAAAGGCTCCTGTCCTCATGAAGGGTTCAGGGGTTAACCCCAAATTCAGTCCAAATATCGCTGTAGGCCCAAGTTCTCAGTGTGTCAGTGTGTTCTGTCCTACCACACAGCATGAAGCGAGGAAGGAAATGAATGCCAGGGATCCGGAGGAGGATATGCAGTTCAGTTGGTTCTCTGAAGTTATACACGTCCTCGATGAATTTGTGTGATCTGGTTAGCCATCCAGTTTCCCAAATTCTTCCTTTAAAAAAAAACCTGACCTAATAGACAGGTCAACATTCATAAAATTAGTTTGACAAAATGACCTGGTTTCATCAGGCTACTCTGCACATATCAGTTTAACAAAGCTCAAAGTTCTTCCAAACATTTCCCTTCATTAACTGTAAACACATAAGACAACTGATAATATACAGTCACACCACATTTAACAACTTAACTGCTAAGACTCAACATACACAATTTAAATAGAACTGTTTAACAAAATAGAACTCAAATATAATACTGAATCACCTGTGACTGAACAGAAGTAACATTTAACATCTACAAACCCATATAGTTGAAACACAAATCAGTGTTTAAACACGGTTCACTCGTTATTCCAGTGCTAACTGGTTTAGCATAAGTCAATGGAAAATTACATATTCCTATTGACTTTCAAGCAATTATTTTTACTCACCGCTGAGTAGATGAAGCAAAATATCGTTTACAAAGAAGTTCACATGGAGTTTATACACAGCTTATATTAGTTTCTCCTGTTCAACAAAATGTGGACAGCTCTGCGAACTCCATGAGAAAAAAACAGCCTCTTGCTAATCCCACCCCCTTTCCACTAACAAGCAGTTAGAGATCTCTGTTTGGCTACTCGGAACTGAAGTAAGCCAGCTGATTGGTTCCCTATGGTGTCAATCTTAAATGCATTAACCAATGTACACGTGGCTTTAGGTAATATGGAAGAGAGTTATGCAACAACACTGAAGAAAAATAATAATTGAATAATACAAAAACTCACAAACAGATATCAATGAAATTTTGTATATGTCCAAATACTATCATATTAAATAACTGTGCCAGATTTGGTGAAGATCAGAACAATTTTTTCAAAGTTATAGCAGTTTAAGCCAATTTTGCCACTTTCACAGCAGTTTATTAGCTTGTCTTAGCCACAGCATTGTGAAATTGCAAAAAAGCTTTCTGGTATGGCCTCGGGCTCACTCTGCTGATTCATTTGATATGTCATTTATGTGGATTGGCCAAAAGACCTAGGAGGAGTTCACAAGAGTTTGTTTTTCAATCTATGCAAGTTAGCGTAAAAAGTTGTGAAAAAAATGACACAGTCCCAATGGGAAAGTTGTTTGGTTGTACTTAAGGAGTGTAACACATGAAGAAGTTTTATTTTATGCTACAGGGTTCTGGAGTTATAGGCCAAATTGTGTTTGCCTTACAGGCCGTTAGAGAAACATAGCCTTCAGAAGCCAATTTCCTGATTTTTGGCCCCGCAGTGGCCAATGTTCACGAAACTTGGCAGGTGGTATTGTGTTAGTGTCCTGCATGTGTCTTCCAAATCTGGTGCAGTTCTGACCTAGCGTTAGCAATCTGTGGCCCTCTGTGCTGTTAGACCACAGTCGCTTTAATCTATGTGAATGTGGCAGCCATTTTGTGATGAAAAGTCAAAATGTTTTTGATAATTATTTGCTTTGAGACACTCCTGAATCATTTGAGACCAGTTTTGTTGAGATTGGGCGAAAAACCTAGGACTAGTTCAAAATGGTGCCATTTCCTTGTCATGTAAATTATGTGCAAACGGAAGGAATGTGCACAAAGATATGCATATTTTAAGATGCATATTTTACTTTCTTGGCAGTAGGCAGCAGTCAAAGGATCTTGGGATTTTTCCTCACGCTTCTTGAGTTATTCACGAAATCGCGATTGCCTTTTCTGTAGCGCCCCCCACAGGCCAATCAAAATGAAACTTAGCATGTGTGGTTAGAGTCGAGGTCTATGCATAGCTATTTAATTTCAGCCCGATATGATGTTCTTAAGTAGTCGAAAAATCAACTTGAAATTCATTGGCTAATAGCCACCATGTTTGTTAACGTAACATAGCGTAGTCAATAATCCTGTATCAGGACATTGCCTAGATGAAGTACACAAAATTTCAGCCAATTCAGTTGTACTGGTCTAGATATATAAATTTCTAGTATTTATAGCGCCCCCATATTGGTAAATTAGCGCCAATTTTTTCTATCCTTCACAGAATCTTATTTCCATCAATTTTCTGAAGTTTGAAGCAGGTGGGTCAAAGCATTCCAGAGTTAAAGCGGTCAAAGCAAAATTGACCACACCCCGTAGCACTTGATTGAGATGTCGTAGCTGCAGCGTCGAGAAATCACAAAAAAGCTCTCTATTATGCAGTCAGGCTCAGTCCACAGATTCGTTTGGCACCCAACATGCCCTGATTTGACCAAAATCCAAGGAGGAGTACAAAAAAGTTGATTTTGCAAATTATGCAAATTTGCAAAAAATCTTTCCAGGCGCAAGTCCAGAGTTCTTAATTGAATGCACAATGCGTTTTAAGGCAGAACCGTTTTTTTAAAAAAACCTGAGCAAAAACACTAGTACTAATAATAATAACCGCTAAACATACTCCACTAGCAGCCCACATGTGCATGCATGTGTGTGTGTGTGTGTGTGTGAGTGAACTGGGTTGTCAATTGGAAGTGTTAGTACTTGATGCTGACTGAGTGAAGCAGTGCCCCATTTCCCCCCAGCATGATCTGGTAGCAGGTAGGACCAGATAGTTAAAAAAAAAAAACCAGTCGCCCCCATGGCAAAAGGCCCCCAGACACCTGCCCCCGAGATGGTCACCTGCCCAACCCAAAAGAAGAGTCAGTAAGGGACCAAGGGGCCGATGGCCTCTATATAAGAAGGCTGCAAAGAAGGGACGACCAGCGAGGTCCCCAGTCAGGTCCGCAACCCCCCACCTGTGCAAGTCGTGCCAGAACCACAGGCCCCCATGGACCAGGGGCTCAGCCCCACCCCCATTGGAGGGCCCACTGTGCACCTTAGGGGTCCCCGGCCCCCCAGCTTAGCTCCCCAGCAGGAGGGGCCAGGGCCAACTGCCGCAACCCGACCAATGCCCCTGTGACACCGCAGGATGACCATAGGAAGACCCCCCCAAAAGCAAATGCCGCCCCACCCGGGAGAGGACCCCAGGTGGCCAGAGAGCAGAAGCCCCCCCACTCAGACCAAACCCGACACCCCAACTCAACTGGAGGGGCCCAGAGCCTCCCAAAATCCGCAAACCACCGTCAGAGGTCCCATCACTGCGCTGCAAGACCAAGGCCCCAAGCTGGTCCGCTACCCAGGAGAGGAGGCCGCCCACCCCTGCCATGCCCACCCGCAACACCCCATGATCTTTCCCAAAACCACACCCCCCCACCACCTACTGAAGGCCAGAAACAGAGAGATTTGGCCACTCGGCCGTCACCGCACCCCCGTGTGAAATGTGTGTATGTGCATGTGTGAAAGTGTTGTTTGTGTGTCTGTAGGTGGGTGTAGTTAGGAGGGGAGGGTCCCCACCACTGGCAGACAGTGGAGTTCCCCATCCCCCTTCCCGACCCACAGTGCCCTAGTGAATGTCGGCTGTGAGGATGACTAGAGTGCATTAAAATTGGGGGAGCTGTCAGGGCATGGGCACCCCACTGCTGGTGGACAGCAGAGTGCCCCCGTCCCCCCCATGGCCCTAGTGTCATGTGGTGTCTAATATGCAAGTAAAAATTGAGGGGCAGTGTCTCGGTGTTCCTTGGCTCTGCCCCTCGTAGCCCTAGTGTTGTGTGGGAAGTAGTGCTGTGTAACAGGGGTCAAAGAGATCACACACCGAGCACCCCCCCCACTGGCACCAGATTCCGACTAGTCCCCATCCCCGTCCCCGTGCAGTGAGCAGTGGAGCCCAGCCAGGGTGTCCGGGGCACTGCAGGCAGCCTGACAGTGGGGGCACCCCCCACCCAGGTGCAGACCAGAGGGGCCCCATTCCACCACGCACCGTGAGACCCCAGCCAGAGGCCCAGGGTGGAATAACCCAAACCCACCAGCAAGCGGGGAGCCGGTCTAGATGAGCAGGTTGACCCCAACCCTCTGACCACCCTGGGTGCCCCCAGTGAGGGGGAGACCTCTCCAATAACACCTTCCTCAAATCCCCCCACAGTGCCAGTGTGGCCCAACTGGTCTGGGCCAGATCTGTCTGGGTCAGTTCTGTGTCTGTGTGTATGTGTGTGTGTGTGTGTTGGAGGGGAAAACATCTTCTGAACACTGACAAATAGACAGAAATCAGAACCAAGTTTCCAAGACCATGTGAAGCATGAGCTAATCGGTTTGTACCGAGAATGCAAAGTGAGGTATACAACTTTCTGGATTTCAGATATAGACAATTATGTGTGTCGGTCGGTGTGTGTCCTAGCATAATTACCAAACATTTTAACATATAAGGAAGCAATCTTAAAAATTGAGAATGTGCATGTATTGAATATTTTGCCCAGTAATACAATCAGAACAATAAAATAACTATCATAATGAGCGGAACTGACCTCCAATGGAGCGGAATGGAGCTTCTTGGCACATTGGGTCCAGCCGTTATTTAACAACAGCACAGGCATAGACATGATTTGAAACATTAAACACATTACGATACATTGTGGCCCACAAGGAGGTGGGGATTGGGAGATTAACTGACTCAGTCTGAGCCATACAGCTACATGGAATTGTTGTGTGTTTGTGTATGTGTGTGTGTGTGTGTGTACCATGTTTTTATGCATTGTGGGGACCTTTTTGGGTCTTTTTGCCACCTAAAATCACTTTTGTTTGTTTTTTGTGGGTTTGTGGGGACATTTGAGAGCTCCCCATGAGGAAAAATGACTTTATAGAAAAGGTACATGTTTTATTTGAGAAAGTCAAAAGTCAAAGTCGAAGTAAACTTTGTCATCTCTGCTATATATTGTACAGATACACAGAGAGACGAGACGACATGGCTCCAATTTTCACAGTGCAACAGAAACAGGGAACAAGGAACAAATAGGGCATATAGAATAACAATATATAAATAGAATACAAAATATACATTTTAAACTAGAAATTAAGTATTAAATATAAACTGTAAACTAGAACTAGAAATAGATGTAGAAAGAGAGATAATTTAGATGCAGTATTAACCTACTGGAAATTGACTTTTACACTGTATGTGCAAGAGGTTAGTAATAGTTCCAATATGAAAAATTCTATATCCAGTCTATTAATAAAACAGTATCTCTTAAAAAAAAAGTCTGACTAACATTTAGTTTGTGCAGGTATTATAACAGCAGTGGAGAAGTAGAGTCTGTGCAATACTTTTCAATAATTTGTTGTGCAAATAAGTAGCGGCAGTGCAAAAATTGTGCAAATGTTATGGCAATGTAGCAACAGTCATTTGAGGAGGATTACTATTTCAATCATCTAACATTAAATGTATGCCAGATCAGCAGCGGTTTGGAGGGAAAGTACTGTATAGTTTGTAAATATATACATTATTATTAAACATTTTTTCAGAGACAGTTTCAGAGCAACATGAATGAGATGGTCCGTATAGCAATATGTGCATCACAGCGACGGTGATGTGTAAGTGCAGAGGTGCAACAGAGTCAGTTCACAGTCTGGGTGTGTGTGTGGGGGGGGAGGAGTGTGAGGGTGTTCAAGAGTCTGATGGCTTGTGGGAAACAAGATATCACGTATTCTGGTGGATCGTGTCCTGATGCAATAGCATCTGCCAGATGGGAGGAGTGTAAAGAGTCCATGTGAAGGATGTGAGGGGTTGAGCACAATGCAGGAAGCCCTCCTGATGCAGCGTTTGTAAAAGATGTCCTGCAGTGGCGGGAGAGACGCTCCGATGATGTTGCCAGCTGTTTTAACAATCCTTTGTAGCCGTCTGTGATTGGCAACAGTGCTGTTACCAAACCAGATGCAGATGCAGCTGGTCAGGATGCTCTCTATGGTGCCCCTGTAGAACACGGTGAGGGTGGGAGGGTGAGGTTGGCTCGCTTCAGCTGTCTCAGGAAGTGGAGATGCTGCTGGGCCTTTTTGGTGATGGCGGTGGTGTTGGTGATCCAGGTGAGGTCGCCTGTGATGTGAACTCCCAGGAACTTGGTGTTTATTACAGTCTCAACCATAGAACCATGGATGCTGAGTGGTGTGTTGGTGGAGCTCTCCCCCAGAAGCTGGAGTTCTCCTGAAGTCAACAATCATTTCTTTGGTTTTGTCCACATTCAGCAACAGGTTGTTCTCACTGTACCAGGACAGCCAACTGCTGAACTTCATCTCTGTATGCCAACTCATTGTTGTTGTTCATCATGTTGTTGACGAATTTGATGATGTGGTTTGAGCTGTGCAGGGTGGTGCAGTTGTGGGTCAGGAGTGTGAACAGCAGTGGACTGAGAACACAGCCCTGAGGAGCTCCTGTGCTCAGTCTGATCATGTTGGAAATGTTGTCACTGATTTGGACTGACTGAGGTCTCTCTGACAAGAAATCCAGTATCCAGTTGCTGTCACACAGACTCCAATCACATGACCGACATGAGGAGCTGCACGCCATGAGGTCACGGAACTGCCAGCAGAAGTTGCTCCACAAAGCATGTGCCATGCTCTGGTCGCAGCATTCCATTCTCCCCCTCCTGAACCCCAAATCTCCCTACCAGATAAGTGGAATGGCATAGATGGGAAGTGCAATGTCTTTTTAACATTGTGTTTGAGTTTCAGTCCACCCAATACTCCATGGATCACCAGTGAATCGCACTTTTGTCTCCCTGCTGTCTGGGCAGGCAGCTGAATAGGCCACGGCTGTGCTGTGCTCCAATTCTGATGTCAGACATTCTTATCCTGAGTTCACCCACCAACTATTCCTCATCTTCGAACATCCCAACAGCAAGGTGAAGACTGACTCATGGCTGTACCATCTGCGGCAGGGCGGGTCGTCCATGAGTCGCTACACTGCCAAATTTCACACCCTGGCTCTCATCCGAGGCCAGCTCCCCGTGCCCTGCCGCCTGCCTCATCTACTCCTCAGCTGATACCAGCTCACCAGACCTTCTCCACCACCCAGTCCCTGGGATTATTCACCAGCACTTCTCCTTGGCTCCAGTACCCAGTTCCATTGGCTCTCCACCTTGACCCTTGGCTCATTCCAGAGCAGGGGAACCCATGCCACTAGGGCACACCTCCTTAACCACAGCAAAGAGGGAATGACATTATAAGGAGGGCCTAAGCACATATTGTGGCTCTCCAAATCACCACCGTGTGGTATGTCCTCTCTGTCCAGAAAATGGTTCAACCCGGTGAGTCTTGAGAGAAGCTCACCAGGACCCCTTCATCTCTTCTCCATCTCGATGACTGTTTCTCAGCTCAGGGTTCAAGTATGCTTTCAGGTGGCTCACAAATGGATCAGGAATTTCCACAGGGAACTTCATTGATCAGGTATATGCCAAGCAACTGGGGTGGAGATTGAGGCATTATCCCAGCCTGTTCAGATCACCTCTGTCAATGGTTGGCCCCTCTCCACCAGCCTGATGACTCATCGGACACAACCCATCACCTTCACCATCAACCAGCATCAAGAACAGATCTGGTTCCTCCTCACCACACTCTCATCACCTCCTATTATCCTCAGACACCCCTGGCTGCTTTTGCATGACCCCCTCATCTCCTGGCAAAAGAACCAGATTCTGCAATGGCCGCCTGCCACTCCATTGCCCCATAATCTGGCGACTGACCTCCTGCCTGGTGTGATACCACCCCACAGCTGACTCTTCTCTCTCTCCATCTCAGAGATGCAGGCAATGGAGAAGTATGTTAACAATGCTCTCTGCCAAGACACCATCGGGCCCTCCTCCTTGCCTGCCAACGTGGGGTTCTTCTTTGTGAAAAAGAAAGATGGCGGCCTCTGATCCAGTGCCGATTATTGGGGGCTCAACAAGATCACGGTCAAGAATCATCACCCTCTCCCATTGACCAATACCACCCTGGATGCTCTCTCTGGTGCCACCTACTTCACAAAGTTGGACCTCCGGAGTGCCTACAACCTGGTGCACATCAGGGAGGGTGATGAATGGAAGACAGCCTTCATTACCCCCACTGGGTACTACAAAAGTCAGGTCATGCCCTTCAGCCCATGCAATGCTCCCGCAGCATTCCAACAATTCATCAACGATGTGCTGCGGGACATGCTAGGTCATTGGGCCTTCATCTACCTCAACAACATCCTCATGTACTCACATATCCTGGAAAAACACACCCAGCATGTCAGGGTGGTTCTCAAGAGACTGCTCACTCACCAACAGTACTGTAAGTTGAAGAAATGCGCTTTTCATGAGCAATCCACCATGTTCCTGGGTTTTGTCATCTTATCCCAGGGTGTGGCCATGGACCCCCAGAAGCTGGAGGCAGGAAATCACTGGCCCTATTTGCTAACTTCTATCATTGCTTCATCCAGGGCTTTAGTTCAGTTGTTGCTCCCCTCACTGCCCTGACCTTCTCCTCACTGATTCCTTCTCACACCCTACACGCATGTCACCAACTCTGTCACCGCTTAACCATGGCACCAATCCTCCTGCACCCGGATTCCACCAAGTAATTCGTTGTGGAAGTGGATGCCTTGGATGTGGGTGCTGGAGCGGTCCTGTCACAACGAGGTCCAGACCAGAAACTATACTCTTGTAGCAACATTACGGTGTAGGGGACCGTGAATTGCTGGCCATTAAGTGGGCTATGGAAAAATGGTGACACTGGCTCCAGAGTGGCAGTGAACCATTTACAGTCTGGACAGATCATCAAAACCCCATCTCCATCCAAAACACCAAACAACTTAACCCATGACAGTCATGGTGGGTCCTGTTCTTTGAACAGTTCAACTTCCATCTCTCCTACTGCCCGGGGTCAAAGAACACCAAAGCTGATGCCCTCTCCTGCCAACATGAGGCTGACATTCCCCAGGCTGGCCCCGCACCTGTCCTCACCACCACTTGGATTATTGCACCTTTACACTGGGAATTGGAGACAAGGGTGCACCAGGCACTGGCCCCAGAGGCTGCGCCAGCAGGTGTGCTGCCTGGATGTCCTCACCTGGGTCCACTCTTCAGTCATCTCGGGCCACCCAGGGGCCCAATGAACTTTGCAGTTTGCCCGCCATGCCTTCTGGTGGCCCTCCATGGCCCAGGACATCCGGGAGTTCATCCTGGCATGCCCAGTGTGTCCAGGGCTAAGGACTCCAATCAACCAACCCCGGAGGAACTTCAATCTCTTCCCATTCCCCGGAGGCCCTGGACACACATTGCCTTGAACTTCATCATGGGCCTGCCAGAGTCAGACAGGAAAAACAGCATCCTTAGCATTGTGGACTGGTGCTCCAAGGCTGTGCAACTGGTGGCCCTCACTGGACTCCTGTCAGCTAAGACCACAGTGGAGCTGATATTAGAACCCGTAGTCCGATTGCATGGGTTTCCCAAGGACATCGTCTCGGACAGAGGGCCTCAGTTTTCCACCAGATTCTGGAAGGCCTTCTGCCGTCTGATCAACTCCACCTGCAGTCTCTCCTCTGAGTACCATCCCCAGCTAATGTCAGACAAAGCAGACAAACCAATAACTAGAGCACTACCTGAGATGCTTTGTCAAGGATCGTCACTGCTTCTGGGCCTGCTACCTCATCTGGGCTGAGTTATCTCACAATCTTCACACCATGTCTGCCACCAACCTCAGTCCATTTGAGGTATGCCACAGTTTCCAGCCTCTGATGTTCGACCATCAAGAGCCGGAGGTTGATGTACCATAGGCCCAAAAGTTGGTCTGCTGGTGCTGGTGGCTCTGGACTCAAGCCAATACAGCCATCCACCATGCCAACACCCACTACACCGCTCAACATTGCTGCTGGCACCCTCTAGGATGCTTGTACCATATAGGTGACAAGGTATGGTAAGGTAAGGTAAGGTAAGGTATGGTATGGACACTTTATGACTAAAAACTCTATCTGTGGTGAGCAGTGGTGACTCACTTTAGCAGAGTTCATGCACCAGAGTTTGTTTATGTAGTTGCACAAACCGCCTCTGTGGCTCTTACCAGACAAAGAGGTTTCTCTGTCGGCTTGGTAGCATGCAAGTCCGTGATGTCTGTGGCCACATTTCCATGAAAATAAAGACACAACAGTTCTTTATTTCACGCTGGCTTGAGTGCTGGAGCCACAGATAGTCCATTTTGTTGTCCAGTGAACAGACGTTGGAGAGCAGGGCAGATGAAGGCGGCAGTCGGTCCAGGTTAGCTTTTAGCCTCATGCTAGTGCCCACGGGTTTGCCTCACTTTTGTTTACGTGCCCAGCACTTGCTTTTTGGCCAGCTGTGCCTCACGCAAGGTGCTGGAGTTAGCAAGGCCAGACTCTATAGCCTCTCCGACGGCAGATTTGGCAGTGAAATTGTGCATTTTTTCTCAATTTTGAGCAGGATGTGTCTGTCATAGGTGATACGCATCGTAATTCGTTCACAAAACAAAGCCGAAAGTAGACAAGGCGAATGAAAATTGCAACATAAACACTGAATTCGCTGGAGCGCTGTTAGCCGCTGCCTGCTTGTGGCGCCACTGGATCAGGTAAATGATTAAAAGAGGTAAATGATTTGGTTACTAAGGTAAGGGTTTGGGTTAAGGTTAGGTGTAAAATTATATACATCTAGTCATTATGGGAGTCTATAGAAGGACCTCACAAAGACAGTAATACAAGACTCTGTGTGTGTGTGTGTGTGTGTTGTGTTGTTGTACTTAGACATTTGTAAAGACCAAAGCATGTTTTGTTAGCATATGAGTATTTTTATGATCAAGAAAAGAGCTAAATACAAACAAACAAATAAGCGAATAAATATTTTAATTTATATTGATTTCTCTCATTTATTTGAATTCTGTGCTTAAGTGCAAAGTTGGATTTATGGCTTAGGGTATAAAATTTGTGTTAGATAATTCTTAATATAAGTACGTAGACAATACTACACATCTACTCATCACTCAACTCATTCTCTCCTTTCCACCAGACGACCAACATGCATCAACTCGAATCTCAGAGTGTCTAGCTGACATCTCTTCTTGGATGACATCCCACCACCTCAAGTTAAATCCTAGCAAGACTGAACTCTTGTACATCAAAGGCAGTCCTTCACCAAACCTCGACCTTGCCATTTCTTTTGATAACTCTGTTATCATCCCCTCAAAAACGGCGAGAAACCTTGGTGTCATTCTGGATGACGATCTGTCATTCTCTTCACACATTAGCAACCTCACTAGGTCCTGTAGATATCTTCTATACAACATCAGAAGAATCCGCCCCTTTCTCACTACCGAGGCTACTCAGCTTCTCGTCCAGTCCTTGGTTCTCTCTAAGCTGGACTACTGTAACTCTCTAATGGCTGGACTTTCAATGAAAGCAACACGACCACTTCAGCTGATCCAGAATGCAGCTGCAAGACTTATCTTCATCGTTTCTAAATTCACACACACCACACCTCTGCTGCGGAACCTGCACTGGCTCCCTGTGGCTGCTCACATCAGGTTCAAAACCCTAACACTTGCCTTCAAGGCCAAGGATGGATCTGCACCTCCTTACCTATCAGCACTTATTAAACAACGTGTCACTTCTCGTCCTCTGAGAGCATCAACTGCTGCTCGTTTGGAACCACCTCTACTTAAGAGAAGAGGAAAACATGCATCGAAACTCTTTGCAGTGCTGGCTCCTCAGTGGTGGAACCAACTTCCGCTTGCCGTTAGAACGGCTGAGTCCCTTGCTGTCTTCAAACGTCGTCTGAAGACACACCTCTTCAAAGAGTATCTAGGGGACTAATTGACCTTTTATGTAAACCTTTTATTAAAAAACAAAAAAACAAACAAAAAAAAAACACTAACGTGTGTCTGTCTGAACTTCTTTCCTCTAACCCATTTTTTTTTCGTTAAAGTATAAAACTTAGTCTGTGGTAATTTGGTTTAACTACAGATGTCGACATAGCTTATGGATCTAGGAACAGTTGTGGACTACAAAGCACTTTTGTAAGTCGCTCTGGATAAGAGCGTCTGCTAAATACTGTAAATGTAAATGTAAATCTAGTCATTAACTCACACCATTCTGACACCGTGTTTTGGCCATATGTCAAAACATCTCATTGTTCGCTGCCACTGAGGTTTTTGCAAACTAATAAGTGATGAAACAGTTCTGAGAATGGTCAGCTGACTGCTGAGCCATGTTAAATTAGCATGTTCTCTCGCCAGCCCAAGACCCACAAGCAGCAACTGGATCTGACTCATGGGACCCTTGTGGCAGCTCTGCAAGGTGGGGTTGTGCCGGCTGCAACGTGGCTGTTTAAAAAGTTGGCTTAGTGAGACTTTTAATGCAAAGAACAAAAATGTCTATTTTTACTTTTTAACTCTTCTATGCACAGCGTCTTAGATAACCATCCATAAGTTTTGACTTAGTGACAATGTATGCTTGAAATGTTTTTTTGAATAGTTGAGCATCATCTATTCATACTTTTCATATTTTGAAACAACTAAACAGTACCAACAAACCTAAATGAGGCAAGGAAACACAGGATAAGTATACTGCTGGCAATTAAAAAACAAAATGAATCAAACAGAGTTTATCACAGTTTATATATGTACTTTTTGATTACAGTTTCTATATGTACAGTATGTAAGCTGCTCTCTTCAGGCAGAGCATAACAATAGTGAATGTGCTTAAGACAAACACTTGAGGCACTGATGAGAGCAGGCAGTGTCTAGTTGTAGGGTCATTAATCTCTATTTAATTAATGTCCAAATAAGATACGCATTGGGACACATCAAAGCCACACTTAATGGCAGATAATTTAATTGACTAGTTGTGTGAAGTAATCACACGTGAATGGAACTGCACTAATGCAGCACACTGTGAAAGGCTGTAAGACTGCTCAAACGGCTGAATTTTCTAAGGACAAACAAGGGAAAAGCCATCTTCTAAACTGTACACTAACTGCAGACAATGCAGACAATATTGTGAAACACAGTCAATTATTTCACCTGGATTTGTTAAACAAGAAAAAACATGCAAAAGAAATTTATTATTTTTTGCAACACCAGCACACTATTTTATTCTAATTGGCTAAATATCTTGTAATAAATTCTATTTTCTTGCCTTACATGACGACATGATTATCAGCAGTAGTGTGATTTCTCCCCAAGAAATGACGTGCAGATTTGTTCTGCAAAACTTCCTCACCACAGTCATACCGCAATGAGACAGCAACACACTTATAATGCTTTGAATGAAAGATAGAAAAAGATGTGTTGAGTTCAACAGTCCTGACACACACACACGCACACATACTTGCAAGCGCTGCGGGCCCCTGCCTCAGGTCCCACTCTATGGCAGCGGATTTCAGGGAGTCAGGTTTTTATTACGCTGTGGTCTTGGCTGCTGTTGCTAGAAGGGAGGAGAGGCAGGAGGGAGGAAGGATAAGTTGCTCTTTGTGGAGACAGACAGAGGTGAAAGGCGGACTGTGGAGGGGGAAAGGTGGGGAGGTACAGGATCGCCCCTCCGGCTCCATGGCTCCTGTGCCGATACTCGTGCAGAGGCCCACACTGCTCCTGCAACTGTGCCTTCCGCCAGAAACCACAGAGCTGTGTGTGTGTGTGTGTGTTCATGTATTTCATGTACTGGGGACCTTTTTGTCCCCTAAAATCACTTTTATCTGTTTTTTGGGGGGCTTTATGGGGACATTTGAGACTTTGACTTTAAAGAAAATGTTCTTGTTTTATTTGAGAAATGTGATTATGAACATATATGTGGAGTATAACCCAGCTGACAGTTACATGTTTCACAGATCAAGTCAATTTTTATAGTATTTGGAACTGGCCTCCTTGAAAGTACATTTGGCTGTTTTCAATGTCATTATCATTTGACAATAATGATTGAAAGACGTGACATCCTGCACTCACTCCCAGGCATGCCGTGCTTTAGGAAATGCTAGTCTAAGGTGTAACTTTCACCTTGCCAAATCCCACTTAAACGACCCTAGACTTTTGATGTGTTTAATAATTCATAGCATATGCATGGAACTTGTCCTTAAAAACCAGATCATTTTAACCCATTTTCAGCTTTATGTCATCACCTAATAAGTGATGTACTGATTTATATATTTATATATTGTTTATTCCATGTGCCCTATGTGTTCTTTGTTCTTCCTTTGTTCTCTCTATTTCTTGTTGCACTGTGTAAACTGGAGCCACGTCTTCTCGTCTCTCTGTATATCTGTACAATATATAGAAGAGATGACAATAAAGTTTACTTTGACTTTGATTTTGATGTATTGACTGACTTACTGTGACAGAAAGAAAGCTGAGCATCCAAGCTGAGAATCAGAGGCCAAGAACATCACAGTCATCCATGAAACTATGAATTGTGCTACACAAAATGTATGTTATACATTGTGGTATTACAGTACAAAATTCCTGGAGATCATTTTAAATATGTTAATTCTGATGTATGTTGATGCATAACCCTAAACACCTCATATTGCAATAATCCCATGCATTGCATGCTGACCCATTCAAATGAACAAGAACTTGTTCAAACAAATGTAATCTACAGGTAGGATTCATAAGTGATATGTTTGTAGTTTGTCTTCATGCCATATGAGCCACTGGGGGGTGCACCAGGTGACAATGTGTCCGATGCACTCCTGTTTGAGTTTAATATGATCTCTACCTTTCTTCAGTTTGAGCCTCTCTTCCACTCTGTCATTTTGACCATAACAACCTTTATTTTTACTGCACAGCCTCAGCATTGTGGCTCAAATGTTCTTTTTAATGCGGGGGGCAGCGTCAGACACATGTGGTACAAATTACACCCATTGCAGTGCGACAGAGTTGCAGCCCTAAAATCCAATGAGCTATGAAACCTTGCCATGTTGGCCTCCACATCCCATAATTCAACTGGGCCTGGGCAAATGCCGGTCATCTCCTCCAAACCTCTTTTCTTCATTAATTCGCCATACTCTGTAGCATCTTCGGATGAGTAGACAATAGAAAGATGAATGTGTGTGTGAATGCTTTAGGCATATGAAAATCACAAAAAATCAAAATGTTTAGGGACATCATGGAATTGTCAGTGTAAGTATGTACTTAAATATCCATAATTTTAATTATTGGCATTCCTCACTTTCTCACTAGAGCAAACTGATTTTCCTTAGCAAAACAGCAGTGTATCAATGTTACAGTAACAATGTAACTGTAAAAGCACCCTGCCTGTACTGAATAATATAGCATGTTGACTAATGTAGTTAAATTTAAATTAGCAGTAAAACAAACATATACATGCAAAATATCTTCATTGTAACAGAGTCACTGTTGTGTCTCCACGTAAAAATCTTCTTGAATGGCAAAATCATCCCTACAAGCTGCTTCTGTTATGTTTACTTCCATGAACGGGCTGTTGTGCTAGTCAAATATTTTACTGCATTTGTTCTATTATTGTAACAGCTTTTTTGTAATCCCAGTACAGACCATGATTTGACCTGCGTGTACAAGGACCTATGGCCTAGTTGTCAGTACAATTCCCACAGAATAGAATAAAGTTTGACGTTCTTGTAACTTTGGTATACATGTGCCCTTCTGTGACATGT
This sequence comes from Distichodus sexfasciatus, assembly GCA_032718565.1. Lineage (NCBI taxonomy): Eukaryota > Metazoa > Chordata > Actinopteri > Characiformes > Distichodontidae > Distichodus > Distichodus sexfasciatus. Next base: position 3,076,032 of record JAVGVS010000042.1, read on the forward strand.
TTGGTCTTATTTAGTAATAACAAATTCACCATTTACTATGGTTCACATTATAATATCAGACATATGACAGACTTAAGAAAGTGAAAGTTGTGCCAAATGATGATAACTGCACAATACCTTTAGTATACACTTACTAAACATAGTCAAATTTGCAAGAAATGATGAATGCCATTCTGATATGAATTTTGCAAGTGAATGATGAGAAAGTGATATACATTGTTTTGCAAATTAATCATTATAATAATTGTAGGCATGTGACAAAACTGTAATATCCAAATCAATGATTAACATAACGGGAACATCTACTCAAATAGTAATGCAAGAGTGTGTGTGTCAGTCTGTAGTAGCGTGTATGCAGGACCTTGGCACAAACAGAAGTAGGACACAGTGCCAAACACAAGCTCATACTCATCTGATATGATGTTGGGTAGAACGCCAGAACCCAGACTGTGCTGTGCCTGGTTAACACACGTAATTACACACTAATGCTCATATCAGCCAGCTTATCTGACTGACAACTAATGAGGCAACACAAACTGGCTGCCTCTCTCACAGCCCCTTCTACCTGCCTGAGAGGGCAATGTTTCTGCAGGGTCCACATTAGTCATTTCAGAAAAATCATTCACACTCAGTTTTCCATGTTCTTTAAATCTTTGTCTAAGTGAAATTCAGATCATGTCATTTTGTGATACAATGAGAAACTATAAAATAAAGCTTCTTTTAAAATTCATTTTACTTTTAAGCATTTTATTAAAAAAACATTTATTTTCTGATGATGTGGCATCTGCTGTTTTTGTAGGTGTACCGTCATTGGGCGTTCCCTTGCTAAACTTTCAGGAAAATAAGAACTTAAGAGGGCAAAACAGAATGTCCGTCAAATTGCTTCATCCACCGCCTCGATACGCTCCATACGACACCGAAGATGAAACAGCATTTCTCCCACTGATAATTGCACAAAATTATGAGCTGATGTAATAATATATGGAGATATACTGGGTACAGCACTTAATCAGATGCACGACGCCGTCTGATTCCAGCATGTTTTTATGACTTTTTAAGAAAAGAGCAAGTGAGATTAGGGTTGATGGAACTGCTGGATAAAAGTCCAGAGGGAGCCTAATATTGTAGATGTGGTATCAAGTTGAGGTTTCAAGACTGTGTGTGAGCTTGCTTGCCAGGTCTCTGGTTGTTGTATATTTGATTTTATGTACTGAAAGTAAGCACATACTCTGTAGATCATCAAGAAATCTTTTTGCAACACAAATTCGACATGTTAAGTCTGTGCTTAGTCTTGCTTGTGGTCTTCTAACACCTCTTCACATACACACACACCTACACACACCTACACACACACACACACACACACACATATACCAGTATACCAGAGGTAACATACTTTAAGAGGATGTTTACTATGCTGTTACACATGTGTGTGAAGTTCTAAATTGTTTAGATGTGTGCACAGAGAGGATGAAGGCCAACGCGAAACAGAGAGAAACAGACAGAGATGTGTAGAGCAGTGTTTGGAGACAGTACCTTGCTCATGAGTAACACATGGGTACCTGGAGTTAGACTCAAACATCTTGATCAGTTAACAAGTAACCTGTTTTATCAGTGGATGTCTATCTAACCTACACTATGTTTTGATTTTATGATAGAATTTAATCTTACACTAATTTCAAAAAGCTGTGATTATGAGTCAGTTGGAAGATGGTGAACCCAAAGCCATACACATTTGCAGAGACTATTTGGTTCAGGACTTGTAACATTGCTATTGGAAGAGCCTCCCAAAATTGTTAAAGTCCCTGGCACAATAAAAGCAGGCCATGGCCTGATTGTAAATATTTTGGCATATTGAGAGACTGCTGATTTTGGCTTTTGTGGGACTGAGCAGGCGGAAACATAACTGCCGGTGACTCCAGGGGGCACACGTCTGATTGAGAATGGCTTCGAGAAAGCATGGATAAACAGCTCTATGTACTGGGGAGAATTTGGAACAGCTCATATCCGCCAAAGTTAAATAAATTGACTTAGGCCTAGGAACGCACTGTGCCAGGGATCTTTTATGGAATGGGGTGACAGAATGTCTAGTCTGATAATACCTCACTGAACTGACAAGAGCGTGGTACAAGAACCATTAGTCTTCATAAGAATTTATTCATTAAGATCATATCATCTGTTATAAGTGCTATGCACTCTCCAGTCTTATTCATGTCCACACAGGTTGTGCATGGGCTCTGACTTTCTAGCATTTCAGTTATGTTTGAAATATAGTGTGACCTAAACTGGTCATGAAGGTCTTGGCTCTAAAGGGGCTTGACTACGTCACCAAGGGCCCCTCATCCCAAGATATACTGCACATTTACCTCTTTTATTATACCAACATTTATTCACAAATAATGTCCCATAGAAATACACAAACACAATCCAGCAACTTAAGTATTTCCACAACTGTGAATAAAATCACACCAAGCCACAGTATAATGAACAGCAATGATAAAAGGATAGAAAAAACTACAAACTCAAAACAAACAGAATCACAATGAAGCAAACAAGTAAGATAAATGCTAATTCTATACCAAGGCAAAGCAGCAGGGGCCAGTCTCTCTCTATGCATCACCTTAACCAGAGTTGAACTCCCAGCATAGACTTCTGTGCAGTTTTATGTTCATGCAACATCTTCCAGCTCAAACCTTGGGTGCAAATTAATAAGGTTCCCAACTCCACCATTATTGAAAGAGTGAGCGTCAGCTGAATGTATACCCTCCCTCCCGGAGATTTCTTTCTGTCATATCTGAAGGTTCACTTGATTGTAAGTTCTTGTTCAAAGACAAAAAATTGCATTTGTAGTTTTCTTGAGTAAAGGAAATATTCATTGAAAAACTGTTTGGCATTTGTTTAATTTGCATTTCTGCAGAGGTGGAAAAAGTACTGAAAAATTGTAATTAAGTAAAAGTATCTTTACTTTGCTTAAATTCTACTCAAGTAAAAGAAAAGTACCCATCTAAAAATCTACTTGAGTAAAAGTAAAAAAAAGTAGTTAATTTAAAATTTACTTTGAGTAAAAGTACCTTAGTTAATTTCAATTACTTGATGTAAAAAAAGGCCTAGTCATAAATCCAATCCAGCACTAGTTTTTAATCTTTTAGGCGGTATAATGTGCAAATTTTCTTCAGACCACTCCATAAAACATTTTCAAGTACAAGTGGCATAAGTTGCCTAACTAGGGCCCTATGAAATCCGTTTTTTCCATTTTTATTCTTCTGAATTTCGTGTTTTACGTTATAATCATATTTATTCACCTAAAAATTGTCTAATTATGGAGTGGATGGGAAAAAAGAACAATTCAATAGGAAAAAAGCTCATATTCAACATCAACAAAGTGCTGGGGTTCAGCAGAACATTTACCTGTAAACAACAAAAAACATTCATTTTTTCATGAAAAACAAAACGTTTCTGATGTGAGTTTTTGACTGTAAGTGGTCATCACGTGTTCTTGCGGGTGCAGTCTATCGTGTGCTGGCAAAACTTACAAAAGAGTTGTTCTCCCAATTCATAAAAATCGTTTGGGCATTCTTCTGCTCTAAACTTAGCACTAAGAGTTGAATTCCATTTTTTATTTTTTATTTTTTTGAGGACTTCGGTGTTTCAGCGAGCCTTTTCACCATAGCTGACCGTTGACTTTTACCCCTTTGTGTCTGTGTGTATGTGCGTAGAAAGCTGAGTCCCGCCTCAACAGATAACATGTACAGGGGGCTGCAGCGGCCAAAACTGATTAGAAACCTTTGCTTTGCCAACACACCGATATCAGCGAATTATATGGCATTCTGCGTTTGACAACGGATTCCATTTTATTTGTTGAATTCCGCGATTCTCTCCGCGTTTTCCGCATCGCGGAAATCATAGAGCCCTACATAAGCAAACTCAAAGTGTCCGGGACACTCGCATTTTAAAGACAACTGAGCGATTCCATAGTAACACTGTGTAACACTTTTATAGAAAATATAACTGACAAATTAACTGCATAATGTTTACAACCTGTCGAGAGGTATAATGTGCAAACTACCTCTTGCTCGGCACCAGCCATCATCCAACAATAGGCTATATTAAAACAGTGGGAACGCCTTTCCCGAACGCCCGCGCAATTTCCTTTCAGTTCAGGCGGATTGGGGGGGTTTTCCGCATTTTATTTTATACTCAGTAACGGGTTTTTTTCCCCCCCAATGTAGTGAAGTAAAATACTTGGGTCAAAATGTACTGGCGTAAAAGTAAAATTACCTATTTCAAAAACTACTTAAAAATTACAAATTACTCACAAAAACTACTCAATTACAGTAACGTGAGTAAATGTTTTTCCGTTACTTTCCACCTCTGTATTTCTGCATACACCCATGACAAATATTAAATGACAGAAATAGACATTTCTACCTTGTGTCATCTGATTAGCTATACAACATAAAAAGGACTAACCAAGTGTATTAGCAGCTACAGTATATCAAAAACCAAACTGACTCCCTTACAGGGGTTAGAGAAATGGTCCTGACAACGATATAGCTGACAGGGAATAGACATGCAGCAGACACGCTAAGCGAAAAAGGAAGGAAAAACAGAAAAGTCAAACATTTTATTGGAAGGAGTGAGCAGAGTTCCACAGCAAATGAAACTGAATTCCTATTTCAGGGTAATTAAATACAAACTTGAATTTCAGAGTAGGACAGCAAGCAGGACAGGAGGAAGAGAATGTATTAACATTAAGTGCTCTGTGTTCCTTTTGAGCTAGTGCAATATTTCATATCCAGACTCCAATATGAAATTGGTTCAGGGTCTTGTTTTACTTGGCCAAGTTAACGTTGCACCCCTTTTTATCCTACCTAGCTATAAACTGTTAGGGTCAGAGAACAGCAAGTGTTATGATCTGGGCTCTGGCTCTACCTTCTAGGCTTTAACCAATGATGGACAGTCCACTCAGAGCCAAGTGCAGGAGGGTGGAAAGACATGAAATCGAATCAATACTCCAACATAATATTTTAAATAAACATTTGTACTCAGCTAACACTGCTGGCAGCACACTTTCTGGTAACATGTCCCTATTGGGAGAATTTCATATGAGATGTTCCTGAAAGGCTGGACATATTAGCTGTGATGGCTACTGGCAAGATGTGACATGTAACACTATTTGCTTAAGGCCAGCAAAAGCTGGCGTTTTCACAGCTTGTTACTTATTTTAAAAGCCACTTGCTTTCGTTAGGGCCACGTCTGGAGTGTTCCTTTTCTTCTCGGGGGAAGAAAAAGAGTAGCGAAACAAGTAACCATGCCTGGCCGCTAACAATCTGATCCGAAACCTCAAGTAGCAATTTCGGGCTCTTTCAATCCTGGAAAGTGAGTGGAAGGTGGTAGCTGGGCGCTGCGGGATAGCCAGCTCATTATGTGATGGACGTTTGGCTAGGCTCAATGTCCTCAGTCTAACTCTAATGCTTGCCAGTTTAAACTAATGATTCTCTACCTTCACACGCAATGGACCATATGTCCAAATCTCTCCTGGGCCAGTGTTCTGCAGTTCCAGGCCTCTAAAGAGAACAGTACTGCATGGTATGTTCAGAGTATGTCCAAAAATTCAAGGATCGGCTAATCTAGGGTACTAAACTGCCTAGTGTCCACTGTGCTTTGTAAAATTCCTCACTTCTGAAGTACTTCTATTTGGAAAAGTGTCTGATCACACTAACAAATCACTGTAAATGATTAGCCAGGCAGCTATCGCTAACAGCAGCCTGACGGCTGAGGATGGTGACATCATCAGCGAGGAACGCGTCATCAGCATCGCAGGGCATGACGTCCGCGCAGCGCTGAGGAGGGTGAACACCCGGAAGGCGGCGGGTCAAGATGGCATCTCCGGATGCCTGCTGCGCTGACCAACTGTCAGGTGTGTTCACCTCCATCTTCAACGAGTCTCTGGCGAAGTCCGTGGTCCCCACTTGCTTCAAAAAATCCACCATCATCCCCGTGCCCAAAAACAACAAACCTTAATGCCTGAATGACTACCGCCCTGTTGCACTGACATCGGTAGTTATGAAGGTGTTTGAAACACTGATTAAGCACATCATCTCCTCCTCCATCCCAAGCACCATAGACCCATTCCAGTTTGCCTACTGCTCCAACAGATCTACAGAGAATGCCATCTCTCACGTCCTTCACACCTCCCTCAGCCACGTGGACAAGAAAAAGGGAAACTATGTGAGGATGCTTTTTATTGACTACAGCTCAGCGTTCAACACTATAGTGCCCTATAGACTGTTTACCAAGCTGAGAGACCTAGGACTCGACAACCGCATGTGCACGTGTGTGCTGGACTTCCTCACAGGCAGATCTCAGGTGGTGTGGGTGGGCAGGTGTGTCTCCGGCAGCATCACCTCCAACACAGGAGCTCCTCAAGGGTGTGTGCTTTCTCTGAGGTTATATTCACTCTACACTTCAGACACCTGCCCACCCACACCACCTGAGATCTGCCTGTGAGGAAGTCCAGCATAATAATCATATTGTTATGATCATTTATACTGTCTGCCATATTTCACTGTCCAAATATTACCTGCTCCTACTGTTTGCTACATGCTACATTGTTCACTACTGTGCAGTTGCACTCGGCACTTTAAACAGTCTTTTCACCTGTTATCTATCTCAGAGTTAAAGTTATATACCTGAGTATACATATTCAGTACATATTCTTTTTTTATTCACATATACATGTAGATACAGCTGTACCCGGCACTTGGGGTCTTTAATTTAATTTAATTATACTCCTTGTCTTTTGCACAAAGGTTACCCTATTGTATATAAGAAAGTTATTTATTTTATCTTTATTCCCATAGCTCCCTTTCAAGTTTATATTGTAATTTTTTTATTCTAACTTTTTTAAAATTTGCCTTAAATGCACAGTAAGGTGCGGATCAGGATACATTTCACTGCATGTTGTACCTATATAATTTGCATGTGACAAATAAAGAATCTTGAATTTACAGTTATTTCCTGACAGTATTTTACTGTATTACTGTATTACAGTAAAATACTGTACATTATAAAGAAAAAAAGTGAATTGGAAATTGATCTTAGTAGTTGTCAGTTGTAACAGTAATTGACTGTCCGATTCACATCACCTCTTAATAATCATGTTTTTCTTTTTGATTCATAGCATCATTTTGGTTACATTCCAAATCACTGTATATGTTAAACTGCATTCTAGTCCATTCAAATATATATATATAAATATATTTTTCATTAAAAAGTCCTTTTGTTTATTGTTCATTAATTGAAGGATTGATTCTGAAAAATATTGGCAGTAGGCAACACAGCACAATACTTGTCACGGCCGCGCCTCCCTCACCGGCCGTGCCACGCCCACGATCGCCGGAGTACTGACCCGGGGGTATTTGTTTCTGTCTTTGCGTACACTTTCGGTGCCTTCCCTGATGTGTCTGTGCCTCCTCATGTCTACACTTCGTGCCGCCTCGGTTGTAGTTCACTCCCCGTTCACTTCTGTGTTTGTAGTCTTCACTGCATTTCCCCTACCAAGTAGGCTAGTATCTGTTTAGGACACTCCCGCAGTTATTATCATTTTCACCTGTTCCTCGTTTCTTTTTCGCTTCGGCATTGGTTTGGGCACTCATTATTTCTTCCTCCCATCTTATTTAATCCAGTTTGACCCGGATCTCCCGGATTCTCCATGACAATACTGTAGGAAAGAAAGTGTTACTATAAACATCAAATACTTTTGCAGTGACATACTGTATTTTGGAATTACAGTAGTGAACATGAAAATATCAAGTGCGGTAAGCTCTCTGTAAAAATACAAAGTATATAAACATTCATTCATTTTCTGAGTCTCTTAATCCCTATCGGGGTCGCAGGGACCAGAGCCTGTCCCAGGACTTCTGGCACAAGGTGGGGACCAACGGTGGGCAGGCACCAACACAACGCAGGGCACATGCACTCACCCAATCACACTCTCAGTCACTCCTTACTGTGCTAATTTAGACCAATCAACCTAAATTGCATGCTTTTGGACTGTGGGAGGAAACCAGAGCACCCAGAGAAAACGGACAAAAACGGGGAGAGCACACAAACTCCACACAGAAAGGCCCGATGACTGACCCAGGACCTTCTCGTTGTGAGGCGACAGTGCTATCCACTCTGCGAACAGTATTATGCTATAAGTTTCCAGTGTATGTTTTTTTACAGTGTTACTGCTTAATATCAGTCTATCTCTCTGGTTCCTTTATAGCTGGTTGCCTTTGCACTTATCCCAGCACTGTCACAACCACCCTGGTATTCTTAATGCATTTATCCTGCATATGAGTAGATGGAAGACAACTAACTTAGATTAAATAATCTGTATGGCTTCATCTGAACTTGTACACTCCACCAGATGAGCTGATCTGTGTGGGCACCTGGGTTCTACAGAAGTCTTGTGGTCTTCAGTGTTAAGGGATCTTTTTAAATTTTTCTAAAGTACATACACTGACATACACACCTCATTTGCACTAATCTGGCGCGGTTGAGAGGAATGGTTGTTCCTCTCAAGATTTTTTTTAAGTGTCACCCTAGGCTTGCTCATTAGGGGGCTTCAACCAGTAATAGGTTGCATTGTGGCAAAGCCTGTAAAAGGTGTTAAATTTCTAACATTCCTACAAGCGAGGGTGGTGTGAATAACACTATCATACCTATTTCTTCCTGGGTTTAGAGATTTGATCTTATATATAAATTACTTATAGTGTTATATCTTAATTTGCTATTTTGGAAATATTGTCAGACTGAAATATCCGTCAACTTCTTTGTTAAGTCCCAAAGACCACTGTAATCCAATTATTACTGGTATCTCTAACAATTCCTCTAACATTTGCAACTTACAAGGAATTCTGCAGAAAAGTTGATAACATTGTTTACTTATAATCAGGGTGGTAGTGGTCTAGTGGTTAGGACACTCTCCTCTGGACCAAGCGGTTGTAGGGTTAAATCCTACTTCCAGCAAGGACCATTAACCCCAAGTTGCTCTCAGGGAAACTGTTAAATAATGAAAGTCGGTCTGGGGTGAGATAAGAGCATCTGCTAAGTGCTGTAAATGTAAATAACCACACACAATGCTTATAATACTTACATAAACATTTAAAGCTCGCATTAATCTTTACTTTTCGCACCTCACTCATCTTGTTAAGTTATATAACTCTTTCAGATTTCTCAGTTTGTCACCGTCACCTCACCTCAGCTCTCTAAAGTATAAGACCTTCAGTTTGTTACGTCAGCGTTTCATCAAGTGTTAAAAAATAAACAAAAGAAAAATTCTGTCTGATACTCGTTCATACGCTCACCAAAAAAAACACTTCACGATGCGCCGGCGGGATTCACCCCCATTTATACAGGAAGCGACACTTGGGATGAAATGCTGACGTAATGAACCGAGGCTTCGTTTGTTATCGGTCACGTGGTTTTCTGCTTAAACGATACACGCCTCGAAGCGGGCCTTCGTCTACCACGCCCCCTCATACTTGATACGTGCTTCGGAGTTTCATGTGCCCATCACTAGACTGAATTGTTTTACTGTTGTTTTTATTTTTATTGAAAGTAATTCATGTATTTTTAGTTAATTGCAATTATCTTTTATTGTGCAAGTCCTATTGCCCTTGAGTTGTTATGAATGGCACACGTATATAAACTGTATCATTACTATCACTTAGCACAAGATGTCGTATTCAAAGTATACAATATACAAAAATACTCTTGTGCTGGTAGGTGTGTGTGTACTTATGGTTTTATTTAAGTTTAAGTTAACTGAGTGATTATTTGTTATTGTGAACACATCATAGCACACAAATTACCAAATGACCATTTTTCTATTAAACACACCACACACACTCTCTGTGTCGTGATTTCTGCTTACACAGGAAACAGGGACACAAATGCAGGAATTCTAATGAAGTGAGTGAAGTAATTTACAGTGATTAATGAAAGTCTAGAAGCACAAAGGCACACAAATGCACACAGCACAGCTGAGCCAAACTGGGTCTTGAATAGGTAGTCCACACTCTGGAACGTGAGCAGGTCCCGAGTAATCCAACTCTCTGAAACGGTAGAGATAGTCCCGCTAGATACTTTAGCACCGCACCTTGTTGGACGAGAGACAGCAGATGTTGCAAATGAACCTGACTCACCTCGTGGCCGGTCAGTGCTAACACGAATGCTTGGAAGTGTCCAAAGCCACAACACTCGGTGATGCAAACCACAGTTCCAGGCAAACCAAACTGCACACTCCTGATACAAGACACAGACTGAGATGGAGAGAGCAGAGCCTTAAGGCAGACACGAAGGGAATCTCACCTCAGTGTAGCATAGCGATTAGCTTCAGTGTAGCTTAACGGCTAGTGGTTAGCAGTTAGCTCGGTCGGCATCGGCTGGCTTCTGTGATGGAGAGCACACAAAGCGGTGAACATGCTGGTGGACAGACACGGACTGACGGGGTCGGAAGGTATTTATACTAAAACAGAAAGTCATTAACTGAGCACAAACTAATGAGCAACAAACGCGATAGCAAACAACCAGACACATGAGGGAAGTGAAGCCCAGCCCCAAACACATGACAGACCAGGAAGTGACTAGAAGTGTTTTCTTAAAGGACCAGACACATACACCAAAACCATCCCAACGCAGACTCATCAAACCTCATGTTTAAAAGTCGGGGAGGAGCCACGGACGTGACACTCTGCTGTATATATTATTTATTTATATAGGGCAATGCCCTGCCAACACAAGATATTTTTACTCCAGACCCATGTTTATTTTGCTAACAAATAGAAATAAGTTTCCATACATAAGTCAAATAAATAAAATTGAGGGTCATTCTTAAAAGAAAAGATGTGGTCATTCAAAGAAAATTTCAATTATAATTTTAATTTTCATTATTTTTAATAGAAGATAAATTGTTAGTCTTTGGACAATAAAATAACCTTTTAAAATTACTGCTTTAAGTGATTAATGTTGATTCTATAACTAAAACAAAAGCAACAGTAAGGTCAGCTCACCTCTGTAATTCAGACAGCCCCATAAACACAACTGGACTTAACTGTGGGATGATGTTGGGAAGAGGTGGGATAAGGTTGCATCTTGGAAGTACTGCACTTTAAACAGTTATACAGGTCCAGGTGACACTGCCTACAGCAGTCTTACCACACACATACACACACACACACACACACACGTCTTGAGTTGTTTACAATTACAAGGTTGGCATAAATTGTCAGTAGAAATTAGCAATCATTTTTGCACTAATACTAGACGTGCCCAAAAAAACAATTTGTCCTCACATTATTTATCCATTCTGTTTTTTGTTTTGTGTGTGTGTGTGTGTCTGTCTGTCTGTTTGCTCTTTTCTTCAATTACATCTATTTCTGACATGGAGCAGCAGACACCTGAGTTACAAGCAGGAAAGACATACAAATGTCTGACAAAAGTCAAACAATCTATTCTCCTGACCCAACACTCTCACTTTCCACTCCCTACCTCCCTCCCTCCCTTCCTATTTTACTCCACCCTTAACTGGTAGTCTGGGCAGGGCACGATAGGCCTGTTTGTGTGCCAAAGATGATTCACATTGTAACTGGGTGCTGTTGGCACTGTAGCCCCCAGATCAGGTGTAAGGAGGTAATAACACAACTGTTAATTTGGGGATTTTAGTCAGATGTTGGCCATTCTTGAGCTGCATCAGGACCCTGTGCAGGTCATGGAGTCAGTATGTCAATAAACAAAGGGAATGGAGAAGGCTCAGTTCCTTACAACCTCTGTAAAGAAGAGGAATAGTAAACAGTACTTTGGATCACCCACTGAGATGACAGCTGTGCCGAAGACAACATATACCATTCCTGGAAGTGTGTGTGGGTGTGTGTGTGTTAGATACACTTGCTTGCCCAGCTGTGCCAATACAGTACATAAATAATTAGTGCTAACACTAAAATTCTGCCTTAATTATTGTCAGTTAAATGATGTTTTACAGGCCCAGTATGCCTGGTGTAGATATTGTTGTGTAAAGCCAATCATGAGGTGTTTTTGTTTGCCCTTTTTGTAAAACTGGAGCGTGGTTCATCATATTTATGTAATGGGATGAACATTTGTGGAGGCCATACCTGTCACGGTCACGTCACCATGGCCTCCCTGAGTACTGAGTCTGAGGTTGTATGTCTTTGTTTTCTATTCTGTCTTGTTTGGTCCCAGTGATTTTGTCTTCATGTCATGCTTATCTCCTCATAGCTCACTCCTCGTTTAACTTGCTCCCTTTCTCTGGTTCTGTGTTCACTCCGCGGTTCCCTTCCCAGTAGTTCACTCCCTGTTTAGCTCTCTCCTGTGGTTATTTTTGATTTCATCTGTGTCTTGTTACTTTCGCTTTATTTAACCAAGGATCAGATTGTGGATCAGGATCAGGATCAGATTGTGCCCATCTCCTGCATTCCTTGAGTTGTGAGTTCAATGTCTGTTTGTTACCTGAAAGTTGTTCATATGTTTTGCGTCACCCTGTCTCTCTTTGTTTTTTTCTCCTAGGCTCGTGCCCCCCAATAATCCTGTGAACTTTCCCGTTTGGAGTACCCAGTCGGATTGTACTCTCGTGGCTTTCAGGACAGATGTAACTTCTCGAGTTTTCCTGGAACGTTCCTGTTGGTGGGAGCACGAGCCGAAGTTTCAGTTTTGTGTCTTCCCTGTTTTTCCCTGGACTTCAGTTTTCATTAAAATGTGTTTGAGTTTTCTCTTGTAAGTGTGTCCTCTTGTCAATCCTACTCACACCATGACAATACCTAAAATATATATATATTCTGATAAGTAAATTTAATATTAAACAATATCATGTAGGGAAGGGACTACCAACCCCATTTCCATAAGAAGACAACCATAAGCATAATTTCCAAATCTGTGGGTTTTCTGTTTTTTGCTGTGAGATATATAGAAGTCGTGCAACTGTCACACACGTAACCAGCATGAGGACCCGGAAGTAGTCGGCATGGTTGGAAGTATAAACAGAGGCTTTTTCTCATGGCTCACCGCTCAGTCATTGAGTCAACCAGGCCCAATTCTGATTCACTTTGGCATCAACTGTGAGTACTCCAGTTACTTCATTTATCTCCTCGATTAAGCATGTGTTCATAGAACGCAGATTCCGGTGGGAATCTTTACTCTGTTATTTGAGAGAATTCTTAAATAAACTCGCATGGTTCGCCCATCTCTTTGCATCTCACTCCGTTTTTGGGTTAACCATCCACACTACATGGGCTAATGGGTAACGGCAAGCATTGTGTTATATTCTCATCAGATCACTGACAGAATGACTGAGCCCAACACTGTTAACCCAGCGCAGTATGCTGCTCTCTGTGACAGGGTTGCGAGTCAGTCAGTGTTGACCAAGCAACTTCAGCATGAGGTCGCAGACTTGTACCATTGTGTCCAAAACCAAGCTGCATCTTGCAGTGAGGTGGAGTCACTTCAGAAGAGCTTGCGGCTCTCCATGAAGTTGTTCGGGAGCTGGCTGATAGCTCCAGTAGCAGCGGCGTGTTCTCCACCCTCTGAACCCCAGATTTCACTACTGGAGAAATAGAATGGCATAGATGGGAAGTGCAATGTTTTTCTAACCTCCCTCGACCTTGTGTTTGTGTTTCAGCCCACCAGATACTCCACAGATCAGCAGTGGATTGCACTTCTTGTCTCCCTGCTCACCGGGCAGGCAGCTGAGTGAGGCACAGCCATCCTAGATTCCAGATCCAACACAGGCCACTCCTACCCCAAATTCATCCACCAGCTATGTAGGACTTTCAAACATCCGGATAGCGAGGTGGAGACCAACTCCAGTCTGTACCATCTGCAGCAGGGAGGGTTGTCTGTGAGCCGATAGACTGCCAAGTTCTGGACTCTACAAGCTACTATGAGGGGCTGGCTTCCCGCATCAAGGACGAACTCGCTGGACGAGAGCTCCCCACTAACATGGAGGGCCTTATCCAGCTGGCCCTCCAGATCGATCTCTGCATGAGCTCTCGTTTGAGGCCAGCCCAGCATACCCTGCCAGTCATCCTCCAGTACCCATCCACCTCTAGTCAATGCCATCAGATCTCCACCTCAACCCATGGACCACTCAGGAGCCGTGGAATCCATGCAACTAGGGTGCGCTTCCCTAACCTCAGCGGATAGGGAATGATGTTATAAGGAGAGCTTATGTGCTTACTGCGGCTCCCCAAAACATCACTACGCAGTGTACCCTCTCTGCCTGGGAAATGGCCAGTCCCGGTGAGTTTAGGGAGCAGCTCACCGGGTCCATCTCACCTCCTCTCCAACTTGATGGCTGTTTCCCGTTTCACTGTTCAGGTACACCTCCAGTTTGGTCACAAACGGGTCAGACACTCTGCTTTCATCAACTGGCAATGCAGGCAACTTTACTGACCATTTTATGCTAAACAACTTGGGATGGAAATTGAGACATTATCCCAGCCTGTTCAAATTACCTTCATCGACAGTTGGCCCCTATCCACCAGCCCAATCACTCACCAAATTCAACTCATCTCCCTCGCCATTGACCAGCACCTTTAGCAGATCCAGTTCCTCCTCACCTCCATCACATCACCCCCTATCATCTTCGGACACCCTTGGCTGCTGCAGCATGACCCCCTCATCTCCTGGCACCAGCACCAGATTCTGCAATGGGGCCAACCTGTTCTGAGCTTTGCCTGTGGGCATCGGCTGGGCTGTGCTCTAGAGAGTCCGAGGCCCCACAAAGTTGATCCAGAGGCCATCCCAGCACACTATCTGGTGGAGGTCTTCTGCAGAAGAAGGGCAGTTGAATTACCTCCCCATCGAACTTACGACCTGGCCATCGACCTCCTGCCAGGTGCAGTTCCACCCTGCAGCTGGCTCTTCTTGCTTTCCACCTTGGAAACTAAGGTGATGGAGGAGTATGTCACCAATGCTCTCCACCAAGGCACCATCAGGCCCTCCTCCTTGCCTGCCGCTGCATGGTTCTTTTTTGTGAAAAAGTGTTGACTATCAGGGAGTCAACAAGATCACAGTCAAGAACCGTCACCCTCTTCCACTGACCAATACCACTCTGGATGCCCTCTCTGGTGCCACCTTCTTCACAAAGTTGGACCTCCGGAACGCCTACAACTTGGTGCGCATTGGGGGCGATCAGTTGAAGATGGCCTTCATCACTCCCACCAGTCACTACAAAAGCCTGGTCATGCCCTTCAGCCTATGAAATGCTCCCGCCGCCTTCCAACAGTTCATTACCAATGTCCTGTGGGACATGCTAGGCCAATGGGCATTCGTCTACCTTGATAACATCCTCATTTATTCAAGCAACTTGGAAGAACACACCCAGCATGTCAGGGCGGTCCTTAAGAGACTGCTCACTCACAAGCTGTACTGCAAGTTGGAGAAATGTGCTTTTCACAAATGCTCCACCATGTTCCTGGGTTTTGTCATCTCATCCCAGGGTGTGGCCATGGACCCACAGAAGCTGAAGGCTATGCATCATTGACCCCTATCCAGGACCTTGAAGCAGCTCCAATGCTTTTTGGGGTTTGCCAATTTCTATTGTTGGTTTATCTGGGGCTTCAGTATGGTTGCAGCATCCCTCACCGCCCTGACTTGTCTTTCTCCTCACTTCTGAAGCCATCAATGCTTTTCATCAACTCTGTCACCATTTCACCACAGCACCCATCCTCCTTCACCCAGACCCCACCAAGCTGTTCATTGTGGAGGTGGATGCCTCGGATGTGGGCGTCAAGGTGGTCTTGTCACAGCAAGGTCCAGACCAAAAACTGCATCCCTGCAGTTTTTTCTCCAAAAAATTTAATCCAGGGTGGACCCTGTGCCTGTCATCACCACCACCTGGATCATCACACCTCTCCGTTGGGAACTGGAGACTAGGGTGCACCAGGCACAGGCGTTGGAGACTGCTCTGGCAGGTGTGCCACCTGGATGACTCTATGCTCCTACTTCCACCATGCCTGATGTCCTCAACTGGGCCCATTCATTTGCTCTCTTGGGTCACCTAGGAGTGCAACAGACTCTCCAGTACATCTGCCATGCCTCCTGGTGGCCCTCCATGGGCCATGATGTCAGGGAGTTTGTCCAGGTGTGCCCAGTGTGTGCCAGGGCCAAGGACTCTAACCAACCAACTCTGGGGGAACTTCAACCTCTTCCAGTCCCCTGGTGGCCCTGGACATACATAGCTTTGGATTTCATCATGGGCCTGCTGGACTCAGGAAGGGAAGAACATCATCCTCACCATCGTAGACTGTTTCTCCAAGGCTGTGCATCTGGTGGCCCTAGCCAGACTCCCGTCAGCTTAAACCACACCAGAGCTGATATTAGAGAATGTAATCCATTTGCATGGGTTCCCCAAGGACATCGTCTTGGACAGAGGAGCTCAATTCACCACCAGGTTCTGGAAGGCCTTCTTTCATCTGATCGATACCGCCTGCAGTCTATCCTCTGTATACCATCCCTAGACCAACGGTTAGACGGAGCAGACCAACCAACAACTGGAGTGCTACCTGAGGTGTTTTGTCATGGATCGTCAGCACTCCTGGGCCCACTACCTCATTTGGGCTGAGCTGTCCCACAACTTAATACCTCTTCCGTTACCAACCTCAGTCCATTTGAGGTGTGCTACGGTTTCCAACCTCCAATGTTCACCCATCAAGTACCGGAGGTTTATGTACCATCAGCCCAACAGTTGGTCTGCAGGTGCCGGCAGCTCTGGACTCAAGCCACAGCAGCCATTCACTCATTATGCCACTCAACATCGCCGTTGGCACCCCCTGGGATGATTGTACCATGTAGGTAACAAGGTTTGGCTCTTGACCCAGAACCTCTGCCTTCACACAGACTCTTGCAAACTCACCTCCCTCTTCAACGGACCCTACCGCATCACTCACCGGGTCAATCCGGTCACTTACCAGCTCCAGCTGCCACTGAAGCCATTTGTCACCTCACCCATGGTTCCCCCTGTGCCCCCCCCGCATCATCGAGGGTGGTCCTGCGTACACCATGTGTCAGATTCTCGATGTGCATCCTTGGGGCAGAGGTACTCAGTACCTTGTCAATTGAGAGGGCTACGGCCCCGAGGAGTGGTGGTGGATTCCGGCCCAGTTTGGACTCGACCCGGAGCTTATTCGGGACTACCATCCCTGGGTATCCTCTCAGCCAGATCTGTCTGGGGCCAGTCATGGAGGGGGGTACTATCTCCTCGATTGAGCGTGTGTTCATACAACGCAGATTCCGGTGGGAATCTTTACTCTGTTATTTGAGAGAGTTCTTAAATGAACTTGCATGGTTTGCCTACCTCTTCGCGTCTCACTCCCTGTTTGGGTTAACCATCCACGCTACACGGGCTAATGGCAAGCATTGTGTTATATCCTCATCAGATCACTGAGAGCATCAGATGATTGTGTGAAAGCCAATGGGCATTTCAAATGCTGCTTCTGTTATCTTTGTATAGAAGCATTGTTAAAAGTGTGTTGTCGGTTCATCTGAGATGTTCCATGATGTGTGGTTATAAATGGTTAGAATTTGGTATTCAGTGCCCACGAGTGCTATTTTAAAGAACCTATGATCTGTTTTGCCATAAGTAAAACTAAAACTAAAACTAAAAATAAATATAACTGCAAGCAGTGATTACGGGGGCCATGCAGTTTGCAGCTTTATCAGTTTTTGATGAATCGACGTGGACAGACATTGAAATATGACACGTTTCATCCTTTTATCTAGGGTGCTACAGTTCAAAACTAATTAGGCAAAATAGCTTATTATAGCACCACCAACTGGCATAGTGGTGCATTTTTTTTTGCCTGAGTAGTGGGAGGGGTACCAGACCTACCTGCCAAATTGCTAAGCTGTAGCCCACCCAGAGCTGGATTTCTATGACACTCAGTGTGTGGCATTGCAGTCCTATGCCAAGCCCACCAGATTTATTTGTATATTACAGCCAAATGAAGACCCATATTAAAAATGTGCTTGAAAGTAATTAAAGAAGAATGTCTTGGGATTCAAATGATACCAGTTGCATGTAGATTGGGTAAAAATCCAGGGTCTAGTTCGTAAGAGATGGTTTTGCATATTATGCAAATTAGCGAGAAATTCAATGTGGCAGAAATAGATGCGAGGGTCTATAAAGAGTCCTCTTCACCCAAGAAGTAAGATGGTATAAGATTTTAGAGAATCGGAGCTACGGTTCAAAAGTTATTAGGCAAAACGCAAAATAGGTTGTTAGCGCCACCAACTGGCAGAGTAGTGCAATTGTTTGGTTTTTTTTGCCTGAGTAGTGGGTGGGGTTTGGACTGTTGGAATTTCGGGGGAGTGGCACAATTTTTTTTTCCTGAGTAGTAGGAGGGGTCCCGGACCTCACTGGCAAATTTCAAAGCTGTAGCCCACCCAGAACTAAGATTCGAATTTTATTAGACAAAATGCAAAAAGTTTTGAAAAACCGCAAAATAGCTTATTTTGGTGCATTTTTTTTTGCCTGAGTAGTGGGTGGGGTACCAGACCTACCTGCGAAATTTCAAAGCTGTAGGTCTTACCGTTTTTTGTCCACAACGCATTTTAAGGCAGAAAAAAAAAAAAAAAACGGCACAGTAACAATAGGGTACCACGCAGTGTTCCACTGCATGGCCCCCTAAAAATTTCTAACTGGTTAGTGTTATGGTTAGCTTACTCTGGTTCATAAACTCTATGCTCCTAGTTTTCAGTGTTATGTGAGAGAAGTGTGAATTTACTTGTGTGGTGTACAGTATTATATATAGGCACAAATGTTGTGAAGTGAGTCTAATAGTTGTGTTTAGTACATAATAGTAGTCCTGACTACTCTGAAGTAGTTTTTTGTTTTTTCCTGCCCACTCAATATCGTCTTAACTGTGGGTCTCCTTCTTTGCTTCACTATATGGATTGAGACGCGTGACCATTATGCCAACAGGTACTTTAATGACATTGCATTCAAATACATAGACTTTGGATAGGTAGGGCCTAGCTCAAATCCTAATAAACAGCCTCACACCATTATCCTTCCTCCATCAAACATCACAGTTGGCACTGTGCAGGTAACATTATGACAGATAACATTCGCCCAGTCTCTGCCAGCCCCTGATTTGCCTATCCTACTGCCAAAAGTGAAATGTGATTCATCAATCCATCAAGCACATTTACACTGCACCACAGTGCAGTGGCAGTGGGCTTTACACTCCATCTGATGCTTGGCATTGGACTTGCAGATGTGAGGCTCGCATGCGACTGCTTGGCTGTGGAAACCCATTCCCTGAAGCTCCCGCTGCACAGTTTTTGTGGTTACATTAATGCCAGTGGAAGTTTTGAATTCTTCACCTGGGAAATCAACGAGGGAAATTGTCATTTCTAGTTTGGTTACACCTATGAACACTTACCATGTCACAACTTAATTGCCACTCCCTCCAACTGCTTTAACTGGCAATCAGCAACGTGAGTCACTTTTATACACCATGGACCGCAGCAGTCGTTGATTCTGCTCTTTGTGGTTGAGGTGCTGTTGTTCCTAACTCTTCCACTTCTCAGTACTGTTTATGTTTATGTTCACAGGCGAACTGTACGGCATACACTTCTGCTTATCTGAGTACATTTACTGCAAAAAGGTAGAATTGCATTCCATGATTGTAATTGTATAATCAGAGGTGGGCAAAGTACATAACTTCATTACTTAGTAAGAAAGTACAGATACCAATACAATATAATTACTCCACAAAAGTTGTACAGTCAAATTTTTACATAAGTTAAAGTACTGAAGTACTTGTTTAAAAAAATAACTTACAGTAAATAGTAAAAGAAAATCCTTTACCAAATTGTTGCATTATTGCCACAACACTTACAATACCTAATGCTTCTGACTACACTGTAACAAGGATACCATGAAATCTACAGTAACTAGCTGGCAGCTTTTAGCAAGTAAGTTGCTGTAGAACATTCTACAGTATGCTTACGGTAAATTTAACCACAGTACCTTCAAAATACTGTAATTGTTATTACAGTAATAATCTGAGTACTGTAATTCTTGTTACAGTAGTAAGCAGAGAGTGTAATTGTGATCACAGTAATAAGGTGCTGTATTTTTCATTACAGCACATATTAGACTACTGCAATATGCATTGACTGCAAGACGCCGTTTTTGTCACAAAACATTTCATTTATTTTTTAACTTAACATTTAAAACAGTTTTTAAAAAGTTTTACTTTGTACACAACTACTTTCCCAAACAGTCCTTTCTTTTCAAGTAAAGCTGCCAATGTAAACACCAAGGCCTAGAATTAATTTGTAACACTTCAATGCATATAATATCAAAAATACTGTTTTGTACTTTTAGACACAACTATAAAAGAAAAAAAACAAGGAAAAACAACAAAGGACAGAGATTTACGCAAGCTGTTTTAAATTTGCTTTATCACACATTTGTTTGTACGTGCAGTCACTGTATCCTGTACAGTTAATTCAATATGAAAAAAACACACAAAAGCATCACCATATAGACAACTATTACATATTTTCAGGTTTTGTTTTTTTACCAACACAAAAAATCCAATGAGTAAAATGTTCAGTTAAAAGCAGAAATAGAAAAACACATAAACAACATATGTACAAAAATCTGTAGACATTCAACCAATAAAATGTTTAAGACTGACTTTACTGGTCCCAAAGACGTATATGGTTCCTGCGCTGTTTCTTCCTGAACTTTATATGTCTTCTTGGGCTGGAATCTTCTCCCCTGAAGTGGAAGGACAGAGAGAAATTAGTTACTGATGTACAGTAGAAATGCATAGGCAGCACTAATCAGCACTAATGGCTCTATGAAATTTTTGGTGACTCCTTACTTCCCACTAGAAACAATGTTTCTATTACTACATGAAGGTGCAGTAGCCTAGTAAAATATATAAAACACACACATGCACACAGTTTTACATATACAAACACACAAACAAGAGGGCATTAGTAAGACACTGCCCTATACAGTGAATAAGTGTAGCCAACCCCGGTCCTCGAGGGCCACTGTCCTCCTGGTCATTTTCCAACCATCCCTGCACTTACAGCTTCTGATTACCTGTGTGGGTGCAGCTCTCGCTGTCTCACTAGCCTTGAACTCCGAAGATTCTTTGCACGTGACACACATCCAAAAAAGAGTCTTGAGTCCAGTCTTTTCTTTTGTTGTTTTGTTTCTTTACTACAACTTAAGAGTTTTACAAGCAAAGGATGAGTTCCTAGGACTACAAAGATACTTTACGTGACGGTGAAAAGACTGTTATGCTCCCGAGTTCTCAGCTCTAACACAGTTCTAGTTCTATACCTTCTTGCATCTTCATATATATTTCAGGATCCAATCAGATTACGACAAGTGAGACTACTTCTACTACTACTACTTCTATTGTTATATACTAGTACATTTAACGTGAATATGTATTTGTATAATTCTATTACGTAACACTGTAAATGGAAAGTTATGGAAAGTTCCAGAAACATATCTCTACTTTCTATTGCAAATAGTTATAAAATATTAAATCCAAATATTCATACATTCATGCACACAAAATGGCTCTAACATCCCGGCCCCTAATTGACTAGGCATTAGCATATCAATTACCAACATAAATTGAGAGCCATTAACATTTCTATCTAGGTAAATTCTTTTTTTTTTTCAAGACAAGCTTGGTGATGGGTCTTCATATGGTGCTTGTCTTCATCCGGACCTCAGCGCTGCCTTTTCACTGTCAGCAATGGAACGCAGCACTGTCCTACTGTTGCTTACCCACTTAGTCAAGCGCAACCCCCCCACCCCCACAATTTCTTTAATTCATTCATAAGACTAATGGCTTCGTCTTCTGTGGCAACCGATTTCAAGCAATCGTCTACGTAGAAGTTTTGAAGTACTGTCTGAGGGACCTCTGTTGATGTCTCTGCAGGTGCATCTAATGCTGTTCTTCTTAGTGCATACGAGGAGCAACTAGGAGATGATGTAGCCCTGCACACACATTCTGTATTCTTCTACTTTCTCATTTAGTTCTCCATCTGGCCACCATGAGAAGCAAAATAAATTTGCATCCTCATCTGGCACTCGCACCTGATAGAACATGGATTCTATATCTGCCATAAGAGCGATATAGAATCCATGTTGCCATAAGAGCGATAGGCTCCTGCCTAAATCTCAGCAGTACTCCAAGAAGGGTGTTTGTGAGATCAGGTGCTTGTAGTAGCTGTTTGTTCAATGATGTTCCTTGATATACTGCTGCACAGTTGAACATAACCCTTAGCTTTTTCTTTTTTGGATGGTACATCCCGTGATGTGGGATAAACCATATTCTGTCATCACTACGGCTCAATTGTTCTTCCGGAACTTTTACAGCACAACCTTTCTTCAGAATGTTATCCATAAATTTTTTATATTCCTGATAGAAGTCTGGATTTTTATCGAGCTTTCTCTTTAAGGAATCAAGTCTTTGTTCAGCTAATCATCTTGACTTCATCACTTTTCAAGGGCAATTTAATGCAGTAGTGGCCGTTCGTCAGACATGCCGATGTCAACACAATTTGCATTAATTGCTTGTCAAGTTGTGAAGACTCTTGTTTGTCTTCACACCGACATTCTGGGAAATCGGCCTCGTAGTATTTCGCTAGCATATCCCCGATGTCTGATATGGAGATAAAGTTGACAAGGAAATTCCTGTTCTTTGTATCTGCTAATTGGCCCATTGACTACCCAACCCAGTTTAGTCTTCACAGCATATGGCCCTTTGTTCTGACTATTAATTATTTCCCAGGGTTCCATAGCTTCCTAGACATTTGAACCAATGAGAAGACCAACATCTAATACTAATATTGTTTCTGGAATTGGTACATGATTAAGGTAAGGCCATTTATCTAAATCTTTTTTCTGCAGTATGTTAGCCTTTGTTACAGGTATGTCTGATTCTGTATACACATCTGGCAAGCTAATCTACTCTTGTTCATCTAGACCGCACACCATCAGACCCCTTAGAGTGTAACAACCCACTTTCTGCTCATGTGTCATGGTGCGAAGAACAAACTCTGTCTTTTTGCCCCGGCTAAATCCTTGCTACAGAAAGCCGCAGTGCTTCCTGGATCTAAGAAGGCATAGGTTACAACTGCCCTTGGCTCATTCTTATGTTTTACTTTCACAGGTACTATGGGAAGTATAGCATTATTCCCGGCCCCATTATGCTCTTCCCCTGCCCTTAAGAATGCATTTGTTACTACAGCTGTGCCCTGTGCGCTGTCGCCTACGGTAGTATTTTCACTGGTACTTTCTGTCGTAGTTTCTGTCTTTGCTGACTTTGCCGTATGAAGGGCATTGGGATGTTTAAGTAGACAGTCTGTGCATGTGGCTTTGTTAACACAGTCCCTGGACAGATGTCCGATAGCAAGACACCCAAAACAGAGCCCAAATGACTTCAGGAATTCAATTCTTTCCTTCCAAAGCAGTTTCCTAATCTTGTGGCACACGTTTAATGCATGGTTTTTCTTACAATACGAACAGAGACTTTGGGAAGCAGTAGGTGACTTAACAGCTGTAACTATAGGTTTCATATCTGGCTGACCCTTAATGGCGCACTTTTCTGTAGCAGACGTGTTCACTGCAAAGCTGCTTCTTTTGGGTTCACTCTTTCTGAAGCCAACTTTCTTTGTGCTTTCTTGTCTACCTGGGATAAAGTCTGGAATATCTCCAAACAATAGGTTATTAATTGTTTTAGCTTGATGACAAATAAAGTCCACCACATAGGAGAACGTGACTTGTTTTGTTCCTTGTTCTGTATATCTTGCATAGAATCTCTTCATTACTTTTTCATGTCATATGGAAGTTTGGATATGATGCACCTCATGTTGGTTGGAGTCTCCATCTCTGCGGCATAGTTTACGTCATTCACCGCGTTACGACATCAGGAACAAAGCAAAAGTGTCCAATCCTTCTTTGTCGTCTGATTTTATCCATGGCAACTTTATTGCCCTTTTAGAGTCCAGTCTTTTCTTTTGTTGTTTTGTTTCTTTACTACAACTTAGAGTTTTACAAGCAAAGGATGAGTTCCTAGGACTACAAAGATACTTTACGTGACGGTCAAAAAACTGTAACTCTGTACTGTAACTGTAACTGTTCTCAGCTCTAACACAATTCTAGTTCTTGCATCTTCATATATATTTCAGGATCCAATCAGATTACGACATGTAAGACACATTACTTCTATTGTTACATACTAGTACATTTAACATGTATAAGTATTAATATAATTCTATTATGTAAAACTGCACATGGAAATTTATGGAAAGTTCCAGAAACATATCTCTACTTTCTATTGCAAATAGTTATAAAATATTAAATCCAAATATCCATACATTCATGCACACAAAATGGCTGGATCAGGTGTGTTCAGCAATCAGCAGTGGGTAGTATAGGGATAGTTGAAAAACAAGCAGGATAGTGGCCCTTGAGGATCAGTGTTGACTATCCCTGCTCTAGATTATTTTTGTTCTGCAAAGTTTAAATAAATATAACTTAGCAGTCTCACCTGGTATCAGTTGTTCTGCCAGACATACTCGATAAAGCCTCTGATGAACGATGCCACATGTGGATTGAGGGATTCATTTTTTCATTGCACCACCTTGCCAGTTTGGCTGGTGTTTGCTACAGCTTCATATCCTGAAAAAAGGAGTAAAAAAGTACATGAAGGACTTAAACATGTAAAGCCAAAATCTATAATGCGGCAAAATGTATTCACTAGTTGGAAATGACACTCCTGCATACTCCGGTTACCTGCTACAGTGTCCTGTGTCACCTCAGTCCGTTTCTGTTGGCGATACCAATGGTCGCTAGCAAAGAAGAAAACGAGTATTAAGCTATTTAGCTGTAACTAGCTAACAGACCGACACACAATACTACAGGCATAAGCAATTGCAATTAAACATCTATCATGTGATGCTTCCCCTGAACCAGACTTACAAGACCAGATAGCACATAATAATTTGGCAACGTATAATTATTTTGGTCATATTACACGATGATGTCATACAAGCTAGTACAATTATTGCTCTACTCATCTCACAGTGCATCCTAGAAGACACATACCAAGTTGCATACACTTAGCATTAACTGAGTTTTTTTTTTTGGTAAATTCACGTAAATGACACTCCTGTATCCTCAGGTTAGGCTAACAAAGTCCACCCAAATTAGCTGCCCCAGCAATGGAGCTCAGAAGACACATAATTCTATCAAAAATGCGACGTCTTACCTGTTGCAGTGTTTTCCCTTCAGGGGTCGCCACAGCGAATCATCTGTCTCCATTTAGTCCTATGTATTATGATATACAGAAATATAGTTTTACTGTAGAATACACCCGCCTAGGAATTTTAACCATGATGCTTTGCAAATTTACAGCAACATGCTGTATACAGGTACTACAGTAAGGATTTGTTCATTATACAGTAACAATGCTGTGAAAACTACAGAAATGTATTACAGTATAGTTTATAGAACCTACACTCTCACAAAGCAGCATGGTAGTGTTCTGACACAGCTCCAGCAGTGTGTGCACACATATATGTGTATGTTAATCAGGAGGACAGAACAATTGTAAATGCAGCCTGCTCAGAAAATAAAATTAAAGTTCTAACCTGCAATAATGTTTTAAGCCAGCCTACAGTCTACTGGCGTGACATATTTTGTGAAGCATTTTTTGCACATTACATTATTTGCACATATTACTGATTGTAATGTAAATCCACTTGACTCTTGCTGTCCACACTCTCCACAGGTGTTCCCTTAATTAGAGTTGGAACAGCTGAATTGGAGATTTTTCTGAAAATCAGTGGCCAGTGGCCATGGGATCTCCGTGTGATGTCAGCATTTCTGTCAAGCCTCACCGGAGTCCCAAAGCCAGTGACCATGAGATCAGCATCCATGTCCGAGGGAGTCAGGTCTCAGTGAATGCCATGATGTACTCATTTATGAAATTCTACAGGTGAGTAAACATGGATCTTGCCAATCTTGTTCCTGATGGACTGGGAATTGCAGAACAGGAGTGGTGTCTTGTGGAATTTAAGACACTTCAGCCTGCGTTTGACACGGCCACATCTTCCTCATTTCTGCACCTTTGTTTTAAAGTCATCACGTTGTCAAAAGATGTTTGCCATTAATCTGTTAGTGCTATTAATCTGTTAAACTTCTGCTAGTGACTACCCATGTAGCACCATCTTGTATGTTTGGTTACACATATGAACACTTACCATGTCACAGCTTTATTTCCAGTCCCTCCACTTGCTTTAATTGGAGTGAACCTTAATCCTAACTTTAGCATTCTAACATGGTTCCAAGCAACCACTCCGAAATCTAACCAAGCAAATTTATAATGCGGCATGAGGCATTTTGCCAGCATGTAAAAAGGGCTCCATTCAGTAAATAAGCAGGCTCTATATAAGAGAAGGAAGGCCTGTGGAAGAGTGAGCCAGGTTTGCGAAGAGAAAACAATCAGGTAACTCGGATAGCGTGCAGCCTGTTGGCTGGTGATTGACTTTGTAGAGAACTGGAAAAGATGTCAGGAGGTTATGGTTTGACACATATCTCAATAAATGGTGTGGTATTTGCCCTATGTTTTTAAATCTAGCATATGCACATTGTTTGTATTGACAATAGATACATAGATTGACATCTATGTAAGGTCACAGTCCGGATCCAGGAGGAAATTTTCCTTTACAGGATAGACACAGTATTACTATGTCCTGCACTGCATACTGCGTAGTTTTCTGTTCTGCCCTCCTGTGTACTCATCATTGTTTCATATTTCTGGATTATTCTGTTTTAACACCCCAATTTGGATTTGGTTGATTCACAGATTGTGTCTTTGAACTAGGCCTATTTTACAACGTCAATTTCCGCAATAAAGTCTTTCTCAAATAAAGCCTGTGTTTATTACACATTATGCATATAAAATGCATTCAACACACTTATTTCTGATATCCAGTGCCATCTAATCTGATTGCCTTCCTCCTATATTTCTTCAAACTTAACCTACTCATGCATAAATTATCAGCCACTAAATTAATCTATGGATGGTTCTCCACTCAGGTGGATGCTGTGCTTGAAATGTAACACTTATTGTTTCTCTACTCTCATCCTTTGGATTTGGCTGTTGTTGTTTTTTTGCTGATGTATTTCAGATAAATTTAGCTCAAACTTAAGGATGAAATAACTTTCTAATGACTAATAACCAATAACGCATGCACTCATACAAAACTGTGTATATGTTACAAAATTTAAATGATAGTAAAAAATGGCTAAGCCAAATAAGCAAAAATGAGAATCTCCACTGCAGACTATTCACGGATGCTTTTCTGTCCTGTAGGAATGAGCTAATTAGATGAAATCATTTGACATACAGTAGCAGTCTTGTGTTAAAATGTGGCAGGTGTGTTCTGTACAGGCATAGTTTGGAGGTGTGTGTGTCCAGTGGATTTGTGTTTCCAAAGGGAGTAGAGATGGGTGGGGAAGGTAGAGGCAGTGGTTCAGGGTGGTCACAGTCTCTCTCCTCTACCTTATGACTGTTGGAATAGAAGGCTTCTTTGATTCAGTAGTGCTCTTACACTAGCGGAGTCTGATAGTCTGCCACCTTTTTTTCTCTCTCTCTTTAACCAGAAGTGGTCAGGGGGAGAAGGAAGGACACAGAGAGAGAGAGAGATTTTTGAATCTTTACCTCCACCCCGTGGCTTTAATCCATCCACTGAAAAACGTTAGTGTTGTTGTTTTTGTGTCGAGAGAGTTTCAAGACAAATTTAATTTACATTTTACAATTCCTAGTGTCTCAATGGGTGTTGGTGAGAACCTTCCCCACCTTGACCAATTTTCCGTCAGATGCCTGATCTGCTCCTACATTACCATCACATTTTCACAACTGCCCATTCTTGAGGAATAGTTCTTTATGAGGGTTGTGACACAAACTATTAGTATTCACTATAGCTATTTCTTTCTCTGTATATTTTTACTAGCCAAGAAAAAAACTGTTAATGCATGTCTACACTGTGTATATGTGTTTGTAAAAGAGAGAAAGAACAATCTGTCCATGAGGTACAGTAACTGTTCACGAAGGGATCATGACATACATGTGATGGAATGATTATTAAAGTAGGTGTAGGAAGGTCATCTTTGAAATCCTCATAGAGAGATGTCCACTGGGCCTTTATATTACACCACTGTGGGGTACAAGACCACACTGTGTCCACAGTAATATCTCATATCAAAGCTGCCACATTGTGGAATACTGAGATACTCCTTTGTGGTCACAGAGCAGCTTTTACTGCATGCTAACCGCTCGACCTCACAAAGCTCAGTGTAGTCTAAATCTTAACAAGAATATTTTGGGTGATTTATGGCTAAATACCCTCTTTCTGCCACTCTGCTATCTGATACCAGCCTGAAAACTACAGGCCACTTCTCTGAAACCCAGAATGGAACAAGCAATGGGGGATCTGCAGATCTGAAAGGGGGTGGGGGGATGCCTAGCTGAATTCAAAGTCCTCTCTTAAAGTGCTCTCCGGCCAATGGTAAAAGTAATGACAAAATTAGAACAATCTGTGGCTCGAATGGAGCTCCCTTTCACACTGCACTCTTTATCATCTGAATGGACAAATCTATAGGCTAATTTGTCCTATGGGACATGCCTCGCATCGCCTTTGCAAGGCCCATAGTACAGTGCCACTAGCATTGAAAATGAATTCATTACAGATATTCCTGGGACAGACTGTAGAAAGGTATCACGCTTGGGTAAAGGCCAAAACTACACAGTGTATAAAACTTGGACTGTGGCTTTTTAAAGTTTGTTTTATTATCCAAGTTATCGAAACTGAAAAACAGACAGGACCTTAACAGTGTGCTGCCAATAATTATATAGGACCTACACTACACCCCCCTCATTTTAATGCAATTTTTTCTTCCCAAAATTGTAAGTATGCAACAGTAAAAAGTTAAACGGAGGCAAGTAGCTGGGTAGATTACCAGTAAATGAGGAATTAGCAACACAAAGTTCACTCCATTACTAGATTGGGAGAAAAAAGCCAACATGTGATATAGATATAGTGGATTAAGGTTTCCAGTTTCTTGCACCAGCAGAAACCACATGTTAGTGTAGCCTGGTTGCTAAGCAAGGTCCAGCAGCTGGCTGTCTGGTGGAGTCTGATCAGATGCCTAAAGCCCTCCTCCCATCCTCACAATGTTGCACAGAAGCACCATAGAACAGTTGTCAGCAATTGGCAGTACAAGCAAGCGACATATCTGCCCCAATCATCACATTGAGAACAAATGTAAAAAGACGTGTCCTCCCTGTGGCCATATGTGATTAGCGATCTCCACGTCAATGAGTTGACATCTCCGTTAGTCATTAAGAGTGAGTGAAATCTTAACAATAACAGTTGCGATAACAGACTTTGAACATACTGGACATTATATTCGTTTATCTGTATGTGAAATTATTTTTTGAGTAATTCCGCACACAAAGTCTGAAGTAATTGTGTAAAAAGGCATTAATTACATTACTTGCGCTGTAGACATGCGTTAGCGCTTACGACTCTCATATGGAACACCATCATGCGCAAAAACGTAGTTCTCTTCCATAAAGGCCAAAAGCAGCTCATTTCATATAATAAAATAAAAACTCTGCAGGCCAATTTAACAAACACTGTTTTTACTATGTCTAGTAGTTATGTCTACAGTTTCAGCACTGTTGTACTACATAAAGCTAAAACAAGTAATTAAAAAATGCCATTTATTAATAGTATTAATATAAATGTAATATAATGTAATATAAATATAATGTATTATTAACTGTTCACATTTATGTGTCATGTATTCTTCTGTTATCTGTAAGACAATAGTAGGCAGGTCAAATAGCTCAGAGAAAGAAAAGGTGCGTGAGGTAGACCAAAGAAATAAGTAAACAATACAAGAAAAAAAAAACGAAGAAAATTGGGGACCACTGCCATAGAGTGTGTCCTGACCACCGAAGACCAGAAAAAACTGTAGTGGATTGTTAAAGAATCTGGTAACATCGTCAAAGTGTCTTTCTCCTCGCTCCAGGAGATCATCCATAAGCACTGCATCAGGAACACCCCCTGCATTGTGCTCAACTACACACACCCTTCACACCCCTTAGACTCTTCACACTGCTCCCATGCAGCAGATGCTATCACAGCATCAGGCCCCAATCGACCAGATGCAAAGTCATCAGACTGCTAAAGGCAGGAAGTTGACTTCCCTCTTTGAGATGGTGTTTGCTCAGTACAGGTCTGTTTATGATCCTCATTATTCCTTGCATTGGTTTTGTATGTATTATGTTTTTAGACTTAGTTTAAGGGCTGAGCCTGGTGCTTTGTTTGTTGTTTTCTTTTTGTTACTCGGAATTGTGTCCTGTTGAAATCCAGTTACCTCTTTGAGATGGTGTTTGCTCAGTATAGGTCTGTTTATGTTCCTCATTATTCCTTGCATTGGTTTTGTATTTATTATGTTTTTAGAGTTACTTTAAGGCCTGAGCCTGGTACTTTGTTGGTTGTTTTGTTTTTGCTTCTCAGAATTGTGTCCTGTTGAAATCCAATGGGTGCTATGGACAAAGGCCACATGTGCAATAGAACAGCTCAATGTATGCTCAAAACTATGAAGTTTTGATACCTAGGGTCTGAATGATGTCAGACCTCAGCAGTGACTCAATACTTCTTGTCATATGCTGAGTTGTTTCCAAATCTATTGAAAATGGTTTACAGCATGCTTCATCTTCAGTGATAGTAAGCTTCCCAAGCTTGATTGTCCTTCCACTAAGAAATAGGAAAATGTTTTAAATGTGTTCATGTTTTGTATCCAAAGTCTGCCATTCGTGGCTCTAGGAAAATAAGTCAGCATTCTCCCCTAATGTTACATTAGCTAGGAGAAAGGGCACACCACATCTTAAAGCTATCTAAAACCTTGCAAAGTAAATGCAACATCTTACCTGTAACTGAAAATGTGGAGACTTATAGAGAAAGAATTGTATCGGGTATACCGTCAAAATGCAGGCCAGCAGATCTGGGCAGAAATGAAAGCATTAAGTCACAGGGCCATGACCTGAACGGTCTGAACTTACAGGATTATGATGTTTTCCACTCCAAATCACACATGAAATCCTCAATCACATTTAACTAGCAGACAGTAATTCTTTGAGAGGTTAAGTATTTGCATAATTCATGGGTCTGTTATGCAGTAATAGGGTTACAAAGCCCATGTGGTGAGCTTTGCTGCAGAAGCCTATTGTACAGATGTGTCCTGGCCCTTTTAAGTAGCAGTCTACTATAAATATGAGTTGTGTGAAGGCTCGACACTTTCTGACACAGACTTAAGCATTATGCCAACCAGCCATATGGACAACAGTGTTTTTCAAGCAACTTGCCTGCCTTCTTCTTGAGTATGCAACCAAAACTTTGTCACGATTAATGGCGGTCTTAGGAATGCACTATAAGTTTCCAGCCTTGTTGTATGAAGTGGACTTTAATGAGGTCAAATCTAGGGCTGGGCAATGTAGCATCTCTACCATGGTTGAACAGTGCATTTCAGACAAAAGATACAAGACACTAAGATAAATATTCCAGACTAGTTCAATTAATTAGTACTTATTGCTATTAAGACACATTTTCTACAATTCTGGAATCACAGTTTAAAGTTGCAAGTAGAAATTAGAATTAGCTAGTAGAGGAGGTTCTTCTTTGTTTTAGAGGAGTCTTCTGAAAATGTGACAATTTACTATACTACAGCTTAATTAGAAGAAATATTCATCATACACATATGTTTACAGTTTTATGGATGAGGTTTTCCTTTTAACGGCTTTCCTTTTTTATTCTGGGTTAAGGAAGGAGTTTGTTACAAGTTCAGTATAAATAAAACTTCACTCTCAAACTATTAAAACCGAAGTGGAACTAAGTCAAAATAAACAAGCAGCATTTCTTTGAATCCAATCATCCCTATGTGGTTGTGGGATGTATATTACCCATCATGCTTTTAGGTTTCTATTTTTGTCCTGTGTTACATGTTTGGAAAAAGGCTAAGATTATCACCAGAGACCAACTCTGTAGACACAAGTTCTGAGGTTAACCAGTACTAGCCTCCCTAAGTTATAAAAAACACTTTGATGAATGGCAGCACTCTGAAGTCTCATTCTCCTTGTGAATTGTCTTCTTACTGGTAAAGTCATGGCTATTTTATTTTATTCTGGATCTTCATCCTAGCACATTGGTGCCAATGGTTCATAAGCCAGACGCACCACCACTACATAAACACACTGCACACTTTAACTACGTGATACAGTGTTCACAGTGAACTTGCCGTCATTGGAAAGGCCAATAAACCTGCTCCAGGCCACGGCAAGAGCCACTTATGCTATGATAATTAGAGACAGACAGACAAAATTAGGAAAAAAATACAAAGTGCTGAACAGTCTGCCGAATCGAGGGGCTGACCTCATTCACGCAAAACTGCTTAAGCAGAACCTAAACAAGCAAGCAGACTGGGATTGAGTGTAAAGGCCTGGTAGAGGCGGCTTTTAAGAGGGATTAGCACTCTGTAAGTCCACAGGCTACTGCTGATACTGACAGTTTTATAGGCATGTGATCAGAGGTGCCATGCCAGAGCTGCAAGGGAGGTTGAAAAACATAGACAGTGTTCATATTGTAAATGCCAAGCATTACTGTGTACAGGGCTACCACTAAACTGGTGTGGTATGGCAGAAGTGTAGACAAACCTGTGTTTGAAGAATTTTGCATGCAAGTATCTAGTTTACATGAGGTAATGAATCAATACTGGAAGAGAAGGAGTCGTTACGAATGACTGCAAGTGCAGAAAATCATGTTCATTCCACATTTGACAGGTGGATGGCTCTCTTGGTCCACTCCGGATGACTACCTATAGTCACGTACAGTGAGCATGTTCCAGAGTTTAGGAGGACATTGTCATTTCTCGCGGCTGGCCAGCTGAGTCAGACTGTCGGACAGAAACGTGGTATGGGAATGATCTCTCTATGCAGCTCTGTTAGCGCAGTGTGCTGTGTCAGCCAACCGTTGCAGCAGACAGCGTAAACACACAGTTACCTGGAAATCTCCGGGCGGAGCTTGACACTCACGTCAGGCACCAGGCCCCAGGCCCCGCCAGTGCCCTTCAACCTGGGGAGTGACAGTGCAAAGCTCATTCCGTCCACAGTGCCCAAGGTGGAAAAACACAGATGACTTCACCTCCATCAACTTGGCCTTTGCCAACACCTTGCAGGCGTCATGCTGCCGTTCACAGATGCCAACTACGTGTGCCGGCAACACAAAGGAAGCCTTTTGCCCCAGTGAGCCGTTCTGGCTATGGAGAGGGCAATTTAGGGGTTACTTGTGTCTGGAATGGAAACATTAGGTGGCGGCAAGGCGCCACCTCCGAAAAACCTGACATCAGATGTTTACACTTTTAAGTGTTTATGGGAGATTTTCCCATGTTGGTTGCTAACATTGTGTGTAGGCTCATTGCAATGTATGCACTTCAACATTTACCTGTTCACATACATGAGGTTGGGCAGGTTTATGAGGGAGCAGGAACATGTGTGGCAGAAAATGTGAATTTGTCCAACCTAAGGCACAGCCTGACCTTTCTGTCTTAATGAAAAAGCTTAATATTCCTAGTTTGAAGGCTGGTATATTATTTATGAGTGGAAAATGTGAATCAGAAGATGCAAGGATTTCCTATTTCTGTCTTTTCTGTGATGACACAGCATGGCACGAATAGGTCCTTTTGAGGAAAGATGAGCACATGTCACCATGTCTGTGTTTTTCCACCGAACCTCCCAGCTTCCTTTAAAAAGTTAACTTGGCTAGAGTGGAAATTATTGGTCATTTTTTATATCTTTGTTTACACTGTCTGTAAAGGTATCCTGTTTGTCCATGTGTCATCCTGTTCATTATAAATAAATGAATGTATTTAAATATGATTCACTTTCACCTGACAGTACTGAAATCAAAAGCTCACGTTTGTAAGTCTTAACAATGATAATTGAAAAAAGAAGAACTTACAAAAGTGAGATTAAATTGAGCACATCAATATATTTTTAGCTCGTGAGATGACATTAGAGCCAGGTCTGTGCAATAAAACAGGCAAAAAAAATTCCCAGGTGCTGTAAATTGATATAACTTTCCTGTACAGGTTTAAAATTTGTTCAAGATATCATATAAATAAACACCACATCAAGCAACATTTTTGTCCAAATCTAACCTCAATAAAAGCATCGAACATTATACATCCAAGATAATCTGGAGCAAGCCAAAAATACTAGGTGGTTATACTTCACATTTGCCATAAACATCACCATTAACATTGCCAGTGTAAATTACTGTTATGGTGAACAAGCAACATCAAAATGCTTTGCTTTTATAACCCATCCATTTTGCAGTGGGTAACTGACGTGGGCCACAATTCATGGAGATGGTTCAAGATTTAAACTGATCAAAGTCAGTACTTCCCTTGAAACCACAATGCTGAAGCCAAAATTTAATAACTTGGCCCTTAACACTAACTACTGTTTTTGTACAATGTGTTTTATTGGAAACAACAATTTTTAGGCTAAGTTTTTGAAATTTCTGTAGAACCATTATAGAGTAATCAATATGAAAGTTTCTCTAGCAGCACAAGAGGCTAAAGAGAACTCATGGCTGGAGGGTGTCACTAGACTCAATTGGCCCCATTTACCCACTGTTCTTAAGAAGACATTTCTTCTTAAAACACATGTATGCAGCTTTTACAAAGATTCTGACATTCACTGACGTTTTCTCATTTGAGATTTATTCTTAGGTAAGGAGAGAATCTATGAATGGTGAAGAGCACTTTCATACAAATTTTATTGCATGCATTTTGTTGCTGTTGTTGGGGGGGGGGGGGGGGGGGTTTAGAATAGTTTATAGTAATGGAATAGAATAGTTTTTCTTCAGTTCCACAAGTGTATAATATACTATGTCCTATAAATGTCCAAACTTTCTTAAGAACCAATTTAAGAGGAAAGTCTTCAAATACCTAATGGATGCCTCCCACCAAGTCATACAGGGAGGGCAGACCTTTTGCAACATTGAGGGATTCTCTAAAATATCACTACAGGAAAAAGTAGAATACAACATGAGTCCATGTAATTTTGATTCATTCCATCTTATTCTTCCCCTCTATTTTCCAACATGATTTTTCTCCCTCCTGTTCTGCATCTGTCTTGGAACAGGATAAGAAGTGTAAATGCAATAAGCTGTTCAGAATGAAGTGAGTCTTAAAGTCTTTTTCTCTGCTAGAGGGTAGGCTTTCACACAACGTAGACTAAACAGGGAGTCGCCAATTGTTTTTCCCCTTGGCAGTTTCTCCCTTCATGCTTTAGGAGCTGCAATTTTCCTCAACATGGTCAAATATCCAAAATGACTGGTGAGCTTCTACATCTAAAATAATTAAGCACAAAATCATAAATGTAATATAAAGACTGAAATAGACAATATCTAATGGTTATTTCAGCCAAGATGTCATTTTCAAAACTTTGGCCATGTTTCTTTAGACAAAATAAATTCAGTGCATGCAACCGAGTGGGTGGCAAAACACGAATGAAATCTTAAAAGTTCACATTACTGGAAATAGCCATGAGAAATTAGACTTTACTGGAACATGTGTTGAAGAATGTGCTTTTCTTTACTTAAATTCAACATCTGTAACCCTATAGGGGCATTGCAGTCCTGCTGAAGGTCACACAACCAGTTTTTCCATCTGATTCATTGAGAGCTTGTGGCCTTGATTACAGTTTTAAACATTCTACTGGGGAAACTTGAAGCATGTAATCTCATAAAGAACCAAGTGATTGAAGGTCATTATGTCAGGACCAGAGGTTTGAATATATGACTAGGTGCCTTAGGTTCTCTTTTACACTGTTAATAGCATGATAACAAAACTATATCTAACAAGTGGCACTCATATCTTTGTAGAGAGTGCTAATGTAAGAATTTTTTTCTAAGCATTTATAGAAAATAATAGTATGCATACATATCAATTGCTGTATGTATCATTATTGTAGAGCAATGAAAAGAGTTCTTTATATTAATGTAGGTCACTGTAATTTTAAATGAAGGATTAACGTTAGTCTGAAATTTAGGCATTTCAGTACAAAGCTGATACGGTGATACTGTGTGTGTAGGTCATGTGTACTTTAACTATGGATGGACATGCCTGGGACACATCCCGCTGTGTTGGAAATGATGCCTTAGATCACATCTTCCTTTTTGGTACTTTATTACAATTTTGGTTCCATCACTTTCATTAATGAAGCATAACTTTTACATTGTGTGT
Organism: Distichodus sexfasciatus; assembly: GCA_032718565.1. NCBI lineage: Eukaryota > Metazoa > Chordata > Actinopteri > Characiformes > Distichodontidae > Distichodus > Distichodus sexfasciatus. Next base: position 3,112,465 of record JAVGVS010000042.1, read on the forward strand.
GTTTGTGTTGTTACACCCCTACTAGTCATTACAAGTTCATGTAAAAAGGTTGTATAAGGACAGATATGCTTTCTGTATGTCTTCCCTGACCTTAAGCACACAAAATGTATTACTTCCTTTATATTCTGTGAAACATTTAAGCACTTTCTCATTACATCATCAGGCTTAGTTGCAGACAGAGTGAACATATTTCATTTCGAGTTATAAAGAAATGTATATAACAAAGCTTAATCCAGGCTGCAGGTAACTCATAGCACAAATGTCGGTCAATGACAGACCACAGCGTGCAAACAATGTGGCATGAAAGCAAGAAATTGAATTCTGCAAAATCTTTACTTAGATAATATGCAGACTTTAGGAGGGGATTACAGCCAGAGGTGATCAGATGGCAGAGATGATCAGAGGCGATAAGTGTGAAGTGGTCATGCGCTGGATATTTGGTGGGGGACCACAATTCAGTCCAATGTTTAAAGAGAAAATACATGCCACACATGTTCGGCACTGGTGCAAAAGAGTGTTGAAAGGAAACAGTTCCAGAACTGGAGGCCCGTGTGCCGAGGAGGCCTTGCTGACAGATTCCGGCGATGGTTTTCCCAACATTTCTACATCTGCGAAAACCAAACTGCAGATTCCACATTCAAAATAATGTCTGGTTAATATGCCAAAAATGAATAAATGCATAGAGATTCACAAAGAGAAAGTGGACAAAGTAGGTTTGTTGGCTTGTTATTGACATCAGTGGATCATAGGTAGACCATCCCTCTTGATCTCAACTCTGCAATGTCATTGAACCAATGTTTTGAACCAATTTTTCAATGCAACCTCTTTCCTGAATCAAGAGGCAGGCATACAGGCATTTCAAAGTGTTCCTCAGCTTCTGGCTCTGGAATGTCTGTTTATCCACAAGAAAAAGGGAATAGCAAGAGAGCTGGGTGTCCATCCACCTTTTTAAAGCTTTGTTTTCACTTTCGCTGACTCCTTTTCCTCTGTTGGTACAGCTAGCAGACTAACGAGTAACAGATGTTTCAGACAGAGGGGGACAGGAAGAGGGGAGGCAGGAGCTGGAGACAGAGTCCTCAGATATGCTGTCAGATAGAGTAAGGAGGCTCTACAACACAAGGAGGTGTAATTTAATCACCCTAAGACTGAGACAGGACCGAGTGCTCCCACAGTCACCTCCCAATTATACCCATTGGTCTTGTTTGTCTGCAGTCTGCTAAAATGCTTAAAACACAATGGACTCTGGAGATAAATATGAACCCTTCTAGTTTCTAGTCATGTACTTAGTCACTGTGGGTCTCCCAGTGGGACCCCACTAAGTTAAAAGTAACAGAACTTTGACAAGTAGTCTGCATTAATCGTTGATTCTGTGTGGACTTCCTAAAAGCACATCGGGCATGAACAATCAATCTCTAGCATCATAAACGCATCCACATGCATACTTCATAAGATCAAATGAAATCTGCCCACTCAGCAAGCTTGGCCAGGGTCACGAAGGGGACTGTGGTTTGTAAAATAGTCAGGAGATTACAGTAGAAATGGCCTGAGATGTACACATGTCCTTGATTTATTTTTCAGAGAGTGCATTTAAGGATCCAGTGCGCTTCATCAATCTTTTCTCACTAAGACTCTAAGGGGTGGCGTATTTCACCCTGGATTGTATCTTTCATGACTCTGCCACCACCATGTTATATACGCACACATTAACTTCTTACGCCAGCACGTTTATGCAAGACTGCAACCCATGTGTGGTGGTAGGATGTGTTTGTTTATGTGTGTGTGCATGTGCAAGTGGCTAGTCTTGTATGGAGATATTCCTCGTACAGTGTGGTGTTGTATGATCATATTCCTCATACAGAAAAATCATTACCTCTTGGGGCTCTACATTACCAAGCTCACATCCGTGGAGTGTGACGCTGTTGTTTTGCCCCATTGGCCTACAGCTTTCCATGAATATTGAACCACCCATGGCCATAGAGGTGAAGAAAGCTGCTCCATGTACCCAACTGGTGCTGTAAAGAGCCATCAGTATCAGTTACCAGCCCAGCTGGCTGCCTCATTAGACTACACATAAAACTCAAGCCACATCAGTACTGCATGATTTACCGGTTCAGCGCTTTCTGACCTGCAGCTCCCACTAGTGGTCAGCAAGTCAATTGGTCAAACGACTGTAATTGATTAAGAATAAAGATGTTTCAGCTTCCCCTTTTAATCAGACACAAAATCACATATGGTACAATTAGCTAAACATTTTAGTACAAAAGTAGGTGTAGCAGATACTTTCCTTTTGTTAATTCACACACTTCATTGCTAGTCCTAAATGCAGGGCGTGCACTCTTTGATCAGTAAATTATACTTAGTATACAAATTAGGTTTCTTAGCAAGAAGGTGCTAGCAAGAAGAGTTTGAAAACTAGCTAATGTTATTGCTTTCTTGTAAAAAATAAATACAATTTAAAAATAGGGTTGTTAAGATCCTAACCTCTAATTATTAGCATCTGCACATTAAAAGCAGAAATTGTTTGACAACTTCCCCACAAATTCTTCCTGTCCACTGCAAAAACAAGCAACAAAACCAAAGTAAAGTGATTCCTTGGAGTGGGCCACTCTTTCATCTGAGAGGATATTTTTCACTACATACACCTATTTTTCACAATATACCTTCAGTTACAATCCCAATACACTTAACATTTTTGACTCATTGGTCTGCTGTTCAAAGGTCAGATGTGGGAATTTTCAAGTGCAGATAATAGCTAAAATTAGCATATATTGTTATATCTTAGGACAAAGGTCAAAATTAAACAAAATGTTTGTGAGAAAACATTTTGAATTAACAGTCAGAATCAAAATCATTATCAACAAAACCTCTATAATAAAAACATATTACATTCCTGGTAGGACTGGGTTTTATAGCACTATACTTTTTCTGAGAGTCAGAACAAATACAAATTTCCATTGCCAAGTTGCTAATTATACATAATTGCTAATTTAATTGAGGTCTAGTGAAAATTATAATTGTGTTAGCAACCAATAACTCAAGTTTGCATTTAAGGGTCTTGCCTATGAACTCAAAGGTGGTAGTGCTCGTGGTATAACAGTGCTGGATGTGAAACTACAACGTCGGTAGGCAAGTATCCTAACACTACCATTGTATTTATTCTAGGTATCCTAAAACTGTAAAATTGTTTATTTTCCAGATGCCCTTAAAAATGTAACTGCTAAAAAAAACATCTCAAGAATCTAAAGAAACCTAAACATCCTCAGTGATCGACAAACACTTGCTGCAAAATGTGAAGTAGTGTAGTGTGGTACATTACAACCTCCCAAAATGAGCTGAGAAAACAAATCACCTTTTGTTTTTTTACTCAGTTAGCTATATTAGCATCGGACATTATCATGTGGCCTCTAACTAGCAGCAGTAGCATCAAGTTACTTTGTGAAGGAAACTTTCGTGGAACATTGGCTCATTCTGAAATTTTGGATGTTGTTTTAGATTAGCATATTAAAAATATGCAGAATTTAAAGTCATGCTATCTATCAAACTTTACACAAGAAAGTAAAGATCCCTCAGTCTGTTACCCTCTTGCTTGCTTAAACACACACCTTTGCAGTTACCCCAGCACCACCAACACATTAGCAAAGTGAAGCTAACAGAGGCTGTCACTGCACTGGCACAAAGAGTCCCTGTGTGAGAGAATAACAGTGAGAATTTAGCAGGACATAATGAGGAGCAGAGCAAACTTTAGTAAGCATAATTATCTGCACACAGGACTGGTGCCTGCAACATTAACACATACATATACGGAAAGGCTATAGGTTCTACTAAAGTGTGGGATTGTTGTCTGTCTTTACAGCTTTTTAAAATTACTGCTTTTTAAAATTTGCATGTCAATATCTACAAGAGCCATTCCATGTGCAGTATTTGCTATTCCAACACCAAAACAACTGATTGAGCTTAATGATGTTCTAATAATCTGATCAACTGAACCAAACTTCACAAAATGAGGATATGTTTGGGACCCATTGCTAAGTCCTAATCATGAATACAATCACAGAATAAAATTGGGTGCATGTGAAAATGGATATAAGCATTCCTAAAACATTTCAAATATTTATTTAGCGATGCACCGAAAGAAATTATTATGCCATTTTTTGTACCATTGCTGCTATGGCTGGGACTGTTACTGTGTGTACTTACCTAAAGTCAAGGCATGCCCCAAGGAATAAATCAATTACAAAATGAAAATATTAATTAAGCACTAAATGCTAACATTCCAACAATGCACAATATAAAATAAAATAAAATTCTAAATAAAACGTTTTACTTGGTCCCACTCCTGAATAGACTACGGACCTATAACTCACTGCTGAAAAATGAAATATCTGCTTTTGGGCTTTCTGGGAAATAAGTACACTTCCCACAATCCCCTGGTGTACAACATGGGTCGCGTGACAATTACGCAATTACTGTGCACCCAGAATAATCACTAGAAATTATCTATAAATTGCTGTATTGTGAGGAGAACACTGGTGTTTTTTTTTCTGCTAAAATATGAGTTTTGTCTGTAATAAAGGGAAAGATCTGACTGAACTTGTGTGAATTTGTATGAACTTGAGAGAATGATAGCGAGTGGGCATGTGAGACGATGCCTCGCTTCAGTTTAATCATGTAAAGGCAGACACGGGCTGAGAGTGTCTGCTCATAATTAAAAGCTGTTTCTTTTTTTTTAATTACAACATCCTGTTTCGGCTGTGTTGAAAAGTCTTTTGCCCAATTCAATAAAAAGTCATTGGAAAAGTCTTTTGGCCAAAATCTGTAAATGATATCGAAGACACTGACAGTGTTTTTGTTTGGAATTTGAAATCAAATGTGCTCAGCAGTTTACAAAAGAATATAAAAATGTAGACTTTACATGGACACATATTGATAAATTGTAAAACCAGTGTTGATGTAGTATCTTAATTTTTCCCATACCTTTATGTGTTTGAGGTGTTGCATTATTGGTCAATACTTAAAAAAGCAGTTGCGGATTTTGCTAAATTGCAAAACTTAATCTGGTCCTAATCCTTCTATATGTAAGTAAATGCAAACAATCACTATAGTACACAAAGTGTGCCTTCACGGCCAAAGTTCTGCTGGCTAAATCAAAACAATTGGGCTTGTTTCACTGTGTGCCTCTCTCCAGGCCCTTACGGTAAATGTGCCGGTTTCTGCAGCACTTGTTGATCTGTAAAATTAATCATTATTATGACTTAAGCGGTGACCGTCACTCTATGTCAGCTCTCTTATCCAATCTAAACCCAGCTGGGGATCTTGAAACTGCAGCCAATAAGTGTGTGTGTGTATGTGTGTGTGTGTGTGAGTATGAGAGTGTGTGGATACTATTGCTTATGTCTTTGGGTGTGGGGACGATTATCTTTGCCAGAGTCTGAGAGCTGGTTAGAATCAGAAGGCTGAGTGTTGTTGACTCTGTGAGGCAGTAATCTCACGCTGTGCGTCTCTGACGCCCTCCTCACTCACACTACGCTTTGGTGCCAAAGCGGGTGGATCTATTGTGTTTGCATTGTGAGAACATCTGTTGAATTTAGTGGTCAAGCTCAGGCTTAAAGTCTGCAAATACAAGTGTGGCCAATGTGAATACATATGTATATATATATATATAGAGAGAGAGAGAGAGAGAGAGAGGGAAAGATATGGTTGTGTGAGAATGTAAAAGAAGGTGGAGAAACTGAGATTTGTTGCTGCAAGTGTTGTGTGATATGCTTAATTTCTTAGATGGGCTAACAAAAAATTTAATATTAACTAGAGTAAACTTTAGAGCAGACATTATCAATAGGCATCAATATCAACAGTGGTTTGGGTTGTTCTTGACACACGTTTCTTAAAGTTTGAGAGTTTACATTGCAGAAAGAGATACAGGCATGTTGCCCAGCCTAACTGCTGCATGCATTCGTCATGGCTGTGTGTGCATGACCATGCACTGAAATGTCTATAGACATACATGTGGTTATCCACCCAATATGACGCAGCATGCTAAAGTGAGTCCTGTGACCGGGGATCATTTCCCTATTCAATCAAGCCAAAAACATTAGCTCATGGCAGCAGCTACCATGCAGACAGGCATGGACGAGGCCTGTATAGCCGAGTGATTCTTGGCATCTTTGCATGCACCTAAGTGCGGTGTTGTCTGTTGCCAGGCCAGAGCATCTTCTGTGCCAAGGCCGGGGGACGGCTGCTCTCACCATACGTCAACTTTTTTATGTCTCCGCTGCTTTTGTCATCAGTGGGCGCCTGCAACACTCGGTGCATGGAGTTTACGACTGCTTCTACTGTCCAGGAGGCTGTCCAGAGGCGCAGAGGGGGAAAAAACAATGCAAGAAGGTTGAGGATGAATCTGATATTATGCTGAAAACAGTTAATCTGGTGAGAGACCACAGAAGCAGGCCAAGACATTGACAAGGGGAATATCGAAAGCTGAGGTTTGAGTTGTGCTATATGCTGTATGTAGTAATGTTTGCGTATGTTTATATGTGTGTGTGTGTGTGTGTGTGTGTGTGCATGTATTTTCCACAGGCATGTTGTCTTTGGCACCAGGGGTGAAAATAGCTTCTGGACACAATGTTGGGTCTGCGATGAATCGTTCAAGGCTCTTTGCACATTACTGGTGTCGAGAGACAGAGAACAGTCACCTCAGCTGAGCTCTGTATTACTATTCAATGGACCTTAGGGAAAAAGCAGGACAGGACAATAAACGTAAATCTCTTCTTGTTTCTCAACGCCAACTGCCCCATTTTTCCTGGAATAAAATTCTCATCTATGCGATCCCTAATGAAGAAATGATCAGGGGAATTGGTTGAAAAACTCCAGACAGTGCACTGTAAATCCTTTATCCTGTAAAAACCTGTTTATCCAAAGGCCTTTTGGAGTGTAAACTGATTTTACTGGGAGCTCTGTTCAATTTGATCCAAACAGGCCATTGCCAAATTTAAACAGTCTAATATACTCTTTCCACTTGTGCCAGTAAACACCAAGATGCAACAAGTAAAATGACAAACAGGTTCAATGTTGGCCCGGCTTCCGCACTATACACGCTGTAACATGATCGCAATATAATTTTGCAAGTGTTTGGATGACATATTGTGTAGGTCTTATATAATAGGAGCCTTTCACCTTCTCATATTGCCTGCACAGACACTGTTATAGACAGACAGATGCACAGACTAGGCATATTCAGTTTCAGCCCAAGCTCAACAAATCCATTGCACTTTGTTACGTCATGCAGGTCTCATTTAGGCTCAGATATGAGGCAGAAATGCACATTGCCAGAGGAGAATAAATCACCAGGCCTAAGCTTAGGGAGAGCGCAAGCATTATGCTGATTCATTATTGTCGTATATGAGGTCTCCGCTTGGTGCTTTTGCCCAAACTGTGCTGACGTCATGTTCCATACACAGCAAATGACTTTCAAGTCAATGTTAACAAGCAACGCTCTTTAGCTCACGTGTGGCACAAACAAAGACGTCAGCCGTCTGAGCGTTAAAATACGCAGACAAAACATGATACCACCCGTTTGCCAAGAGCCGCAGGGCAATTTTGTTTAATTCATGGACATTGTCAGTTGTCACCAATTTAGCAAAGCCACTGAGTTTAACCAGACCTGTCCCAGTAACATGAATACTGTACACCCAGATACATCTGCCATTGATCATGTGCAGCAAGCTATTGGACTCCATGGAGGCAACCTATTAGAAACTCTCCAGGAGACTTGGATTTCCAAATGTCCGAAGTCAACAGTGCTCCCTAAAAGGCTTCATTTACCAAATGGATAGTTTGGGTTAGGTTGATTCAGAAACGGGAATATCTTGAAAGAAAGAGACCATTTTAATGACACGGCAAGAACCCAAGAGAGTTTCGCTTGGTGACACAGAAAAAACAGCATGGCTCTAAATCAGGCCAAACACAAGTGATGGCAGTCCAGATTACCAGGGCCAAACGTGAGTTACCTGATCTCTAGCACATTGTATATCTGCCATATAAATCCCTTTTATGAATCTAAACAATATTTCAGAGTCGACAGGCCAGATATAAATCAGCAAATCATAAGGTAAATGCCTGCTGTCTGAAAATAAAACTGGCTTCCAATAAGGCCGAGGCAGGGGTGTTTTTGTTAATTATAATGGATTTCTGCAGAAGATTGCCTTAGCGGTTAAGGTTACCGTTTCCATTCCCCTTACGACTTTGCCTGAACACCATAAGCCGAACGTTAGCTTTATCCAGCGTGAATGTAAATATTATAGAGGTTCATCTGAAGTAGGGACTCTATAATTACCCCAGCAACATTCTCTTCTGTCCACGGTCCATCGGTCTGAGTAAATGAGTGATTTTTTGGAAATTTAAAAGGGAAGTAGTTAATTTGTGATTACATTCTTTGACAGTTGCAACGAGGAAACAAGGAGGGTGAAATGTGAATTGCTGCAAGGGAGAACTGACCTCAAATTCATTCATGACTTTTTACGATGATATTTGGACTTGCATGTGGAACCAATTATCAAAAAAATACAAAGCGATTACTGGGGCACTTTCTTTCTTCTGCTCTTGCTCTCTGCCTTGACTTTTTCAGGCTATCACAGACAGGTAGAGACATTTAAACCTTTGACTCTTGAACTGTTGGCTCCCAGTAACATGACTTCATTGAAGGATTGTGTACAAACTTAGAGATCTCCACAAGTGTCTCAACTCATGTGAAATCATTATCGATCAATCAAACTATTACTTTTAACATTTAAAAAGAACCAAAACTCCCTGAGTGTCACTGAAGCCTGAATATGTCAAATAGATCTGTATTCAAATTAAACATTTTTATTGAACACAAATATTCTTCAATTAATTTAAACATCTGTTAAAGCAAACATATTTTGCAAATAAAGTCAGTAACACAATGCAGAACCACTCATTATAAACATTACTTTTAATTTTTTTTTTTCCTCTACTGTTTTACAAATAAATTAGAAACATTGACTGGTTCCGCTGAGGTTTACCCCAGATTTACCCTGCAAATCAAAATCTAATTGTGCATTTAATGCATTCTGCAGGAGTCAACTTGAATTTAATTATTCAAATGACATGCTTGTACATGTAATTTAGTCTGTTTATTCTGGACCTTGGACTGCAATGCCAGCACTGTTCACATGTTAGTGGATCTAACTCTAATTAATAAAGGTAATTGGGTCCTGGTTAATATCAGCTTGTCCTGTGCGCACAGCTGTGAGGGTTACATGAGGTGGATCTGGGTGGCCAATTCCATTGACAAACATGCTGCGTGCTCAGATTGTTTCCATGCACCTCTAAAGGTCCATGAGCATGCATATTCAGCGCTCCCTACTTAACTAGTGACTATTCCAAAAAGACAGACAGCCATATTGGGCACATGGAGGAGTCATAGGGCTGAACAGTACACTTGGGGTGCTATGTTTTTACTGACCTTAGCCATGATTTATGTATGCGTAAGAGCTAAGAAAAATATGGCTGACCACGTAGAGAGTTGTCTGTCTCATTAACATTGTAATTAATGCTAAGAGTGCTTGTAAAAGGTTTTTTGCATTCCTGCTGTTTTTAATAAAAATGATCCACTTCATGCAGAACTATCACATGGAAGGGAAAATATACTGTATATAATGTTAATAACTGAAATGTGTGTTGAACTATGTTGGCAGTGCAGAACAACATATGACAAAAACTGAAAAAGGATTTATAGAATATAAATAGAAAGTCACTTGGTGCAAACTTGGTGTCTGTTTTCTTTTCATACATACATGCATACACACACACATACACACACACACACACACACACACTAGGAGTACTTCATGGACCAGAGTCAGGACCATCATTAGGCCGAAATTAGTGAAAATAAACCTCCTAGGCACACCCTGGAAGAGCTGCTCTTATTATTGCTATTAATAACAGCGAGTGTAACAAACAGGGGTAGCCTCAATTTAAAAAATGACATTTACCTCCATTTGTGTTGGTGGGGGTGGAGGAGTGGGGCTGTAGGGGTGGCAAAATAGCTCCCACATGTGTGAATGTTAGTGCTCTGGTCATTACCCATAAAGCCCTGCACAGAACGAAACTTGATTAATTGAGCATGTTCTCTAAGCCCCTCCAATACCAGCTGCCGACAATGCAATTAGCTTTGGGCTTTTCTCTATTTATTTGAATTATCCTGGCAAAAACAAATATGAGGGTTTGAAGATGGTTCTGGTCCAACAGACCACATTGTAATGGATGAACAGATTAAGGTTTTGATAAATGTGTAATTAAAAAAAAAGACACAACCTCTGCATTTAAGATTTGGAAGAATAATGGAATTTTAGTGGATGCATATTTGATGTTTTTGTAAGGACTACAGGTTGGGTGATAGTGAGTAATATCTTGCTTTATAATCTGCACTGATGTAAATTGAGAGTGTTCTGGCACAAACTACATGAAGCTCACAGAGCCACATGTGTGCCAGGGACACACACACAAATCCAAACCCCCAACTCCCTCCTGCCAAACCATCCGGATCTCTGAGCCATGGAGAGAGCATGGATGTTAGCATTGGCTGTTGTAACCATTACAGCCGGAGATTCAAACCTGGTTGCATTGTGATAGAGAAAGAGAAATAAACAATTACGTGACTGTTAAAGCACCAGACTTCCAGTATGGAGCTCTGGAGTTTAACTGCATTTCAGCAAAATCCATAAGAAATAGCTTCCTAATGAGGCAGAGAGGAAATTCATGCACAATGATCAGAACTCGCTTGTGAATTAGATTATGAAAAAGAATCAAAGATAAGAAATAAAAATGTAACTTTTACTCACATGAAATTGAAGTAAAAAATGGAAAAAGCTTGTTGATATTTTAATGACATAACAAGAAGACATTGAGTGAAGGCTGCAAATGAATTACAAAAACATAATAAACATAATTAGAGATTTTTAAGCGTAATAAATTCTAGAGAGACAAGAAAATTCATTTTCACATATCTTCACACAAATCTCATAGAACATTTCTTTGCAAATTCAGCTTGGCATTTGTACTATTTTCTTCTCCAACTTTTGAATAATAAGAATTTATTTTCTTACAAAAGCCTATTCTAAATGCTATGTCCTATTGCTCTTTCATATTATAATGGTGGGGTATTTACGCACGCTAATTTTATGCTTGGTGGAGCAATAAAACCATCTGTAGCTGCAGACCTAGAACTAGAAAAGTCGAAGCCAATTAAGTGTAATGAGGGCATACAATATGACACAATGGTCAAGTGATGCTTTTTTGCTCTCTTGGTCTTGGCAGCTAAAAACTCCTCTAGACACATGAATCCGTCTAGACGAAAAGCTCATCCCACTGTTGTCGAGACTAAGAGCCAAGTTGGACCCAAGAAACTTCTGTAATGTGTACCTGGAAATAACATTGTGTGGAGGGACATGCAGTAATTTCTAAGTGAGCAGTCCAGAACTGTTCAGTCATCTGATTCAATCTGTGAGAGACCTACTGATCTAGAATTTTTAAACTAAAGTTTAACTTATCTTACTTAAGCTACTTAAGTATTGTATTTCAGAGCTCAACAAGTAAGAGATACTTATTTCCACTTAGTTTCTTGAGCGTAGACATTTATGTGTAGGCATCTTTATGCTATCACTTTTTACACTTCAACAGAAGGAATGATTCTTGAGATTGAGTGTCTTACTGCGGTAATGCATTTGCTAAAAATTTCTTTAAGTTGCTATCCTGCTTAACCACTATGAGGGAATATACTTCTTATTTAGACTCTACACTATATTGTTGATCTGCTTCTTAGTCATATTATTCCCTTTCTTTGATTTTGATTTTCATAATCATCACATGTCAAAACAGTGCTCTAAAATCTTTCTTTCTAAAATCAGAAGTTCAGCTCAGCTATGATGAGAAATTAATCATTAATCATTAATCATCAATCATGAGATAGCAAATGACCACCAGAAATGGTCATTTGTACTGGCGTACAAGGGCATTCCATAGTTCTTGGCTGCTAATTTTGTACAAGCGTGTGATGATGAGAGGTGCTTCATGAGATAAGAATTGCTTACAACCACTGTGGAGAAACACTTTACCCCTGGCCATAATGTGCATTATACATTCACATTCTTGCCTTTTGTCTCAGTTAGGCAAAATGTAATGTCTGTAGTTCAAATCCCTGAATTCTTGAATTTTTTGGGCTTGTCATTGCTGCGTGTGTCTGTTGGTCATCTGTGTGTGCGACTGTATGCCCCAAACCATGACATTTTACTCTTCAGTAACCAATCATCATGACTTATTTGGTTGTCAAGAATGGTAATGGCCCTGAAATGATGGAAACAGTAATTCGTTTGATTACCCGTTATTTATAAAAATAATGCTGTTGCTAATGCAATCTATTTTTAACACTAACAGCATTATTCCCATCAGTGGTTATGAAGAATTTTGTAGAATAACAAGTACTTGACTTCTTAAGTCCATCAATGCATATGTCAAAGATCTCAGTCTGATTTATGACTTTCTGTACACAAACTGCTATTAGAAATTTCAAAGAAAAAATATGTTGATGAGTTCTCAAGTACAACTGTCTGTATTTCTCTAAGAACCTGAAAAATCCATCTTCAAATTGCCAAATTTAGACATGCACTAAGTAGGAGTTAAGCAATGTGTCAGAGTGAGAAAGACAAGGAACAAGAGGCCGAATAAACTGATTGAGCTTAGTTTTCTGCTTTTTCGATTATTTTCCAACTTGACGAACTGCAGAAATGTGCATCTAAGGGCGCCAAACAAGTATGCAAGATGGAACTGAGTCAAGATACAGAGGAATAGAGTGAGATGGATGGAAAATAAAGTGTGGACAAATGACTATAGTCCCTCAGTGGGTATTGTGGTCCAAGCTGTGCACGTGTTCCAAATGTTTGCTGGTATCTGTTTCAGACAGGTTGAAGACAGTGGTACAGCAGCTGTATGTGCATTTTGGATCTCAGTTTTGGCTGTCATTCAAACTATTGCATTTGTTGCTCAAGGTACACAGATCCTTATCATCATATCACATTAGCTGAACTGTAATTTAAGTACATTTTTAATTGTTACATTAAAAAAAAATTTCAAAGGAATGAAAAAGCTTTGGTTGAGAATCTCTCCTGCGGACATCCGGGCATCTTGAACATCACCAGACAGTCCAACAGCATCACCCCTTGAAGACACCAGGATGTCAGTCAAAGAGAGTAATTATTTGTCATTGTGAACACATCACAGCACAGAGTGCACCACAAAGAAACGTGATTTCTGCATCTTAATCGGAACAGTGGGCAGCAGACGTGGGCAGCACCTGGAGAGCAGTGATTGGGAATGGTACCTTGCTTATGAGTACCATTTCAATCGTAGGATTATACCTATCAACTTTTCCCCCATGGATATAAACCAGTTTCATGAAGTAAACATTACAGTGAAATTGAAGTGACTTATTGTTGTTATTGTTTAAGTAGTTGCACACTGGTAGCATTTAGTATTGTGTAAACCTAACAACATTTCAAGGAAGGTATCAGTGGCAACACTGTTGGCCCCATGACTGTCTTTGTCATAGAATATGTGAATCTTGCTGAACAAAAATTTCTGTTTAATTCAGATATCTTCAAGGCTTTCTTGCCTGGACAAAACGTACTCGGTTACTAATGTAACCTTGGTTCCCTGAGATGGGAACGAGTACTGCGTCGTAAGACGCTATGGGAAAAGTTCTCTTTTTCCTCTTCGTCTGAAGCCTTTTTTTCAATCACGCAGTGCAACTGCATGCTGATTGGTTCGTAAAAGCTAACCAGCATGAACCAATCGCTTGACGGCGGAGGTTAAGCGGCCAATGGCCGCGCCGCTTTGCCGGGTGCCGACATTTGCATAGGCGGCGCCAAACGGCTCTATAAATGCGGCCATTTCGCGGTCAAGTTCAGATTTTTCTTCGAGTGAAGCATATCTGAGGCGTGCAGCACATGGCATGGCAAGGAACGCAGTACTTGTTCCCATATCTCAGGGAACCAAGGTTACGTTAGTAACCGAGTATGGTCCCTTTCGATATTTCACTTGTACTGCGTCGTAAGACGCTATGGGAACCAGTACAATCCCGCCGTGCCATGGTGGGGTGCAACTCAACATGACGCCCATGGGGAATCCCAGGGGAGTGTCAAAAATTACACCAAGCACAGGGCAAGCCGCGAAGGGGCCTCTGTGGCTCGGGCGTCGCCCCGCTGGTGCCCCGGTGGGCCCGAAGTTAGGGACTTGTACCGCACGGGTCAAGTAGCCCAAAAGTCATTCAGTCAGTCCAAGACGGACTCAAATTGACAAAATTCTGGACTGTAGAGCAGGGACATCCAGGTTGTAGAACCTGACAAATGTGGATGGCAAGGCCCAGCCAGCCGCCTCACAAATCTCCAAAATGGAGACCCCGCTAGACCATGCCCAGGAAGAGGCCATGCCCCTGGTGGAGTGGGCTCTGACTCCGATGGGGCACTGCAACCCCAAGGAGGAATAAGCCAATGCAATGGCCTCCACAATCCACTTAGAGAGCCTCTGCTTCGTAACCGGAAGGCCCTTGGCCCGGTTACCGAAGCCGACAAATAGCTGTTCCGAGCTCCTGAAGGAGGCAGAACGCTCCACATACACTTTAAGGGCCCTGACGGGGCAGAGCGGGTGCAAGTCCTGGTCATCCGCTGAGGCGGGCAGGGCAGAGAGAACTACGACCTGGGCTCTGAATGGAGTTGAGAGCACCTTAGGCACATAACCCAGCCTTGGTTTCAGGACAACTCTGGAGTCGTTTGGCCCAAATTCCAGGCAAGACGGGTTGACAGACAGGGCTTGCAAGTCACCCACATGCTTGACAGATGTCAGTGCTACTAGCAGGGCAGTCTTGAGCAAGAGCACTTTCAAGCTTGAGGAGTGCAGAGGTTCAAATGGGGCCCCTCTCAGGGCCCTTAGCACAGTGCATAAGTCCCACAAGGGGACCGTACGAGGGCGCGGGGGATGCAACTGCCTGGGGCCTCTCAAAAATTGAATAACCGCGCCATGCCTGCCGACTGAGTGCCCTGCAATAGGGGCATGAAAAGCTGCTATTGCCGAGGCGTAAACCTTGACGGTCAAGGGAGAATGCTGTTTGTCCAGCAACTCCTACAGGAAAGATAACACCACTGAAACCTCTGAGGAGATTGGATCTACGTTCTGGTCTTGGCACCAAGCCACGAATAGAGCCCATTTTAAAGCATAGAGTCGCCATGTGGACGGGGCTCTAGCTTCAGTCATGGTGTTCAGGACGCACTCCGGGAGGCCCAAAGGCACCCATTGAGTGGCCAGACATGCAGGGCCCACAGCTCAGGCTGCGGATGCCACAGCGAGCCGTTCGCTTGAGAGAGGAGGTCTTGCCTCAGTGGAATCGGCCACGGGGCTGTTTCCAGCAGCTGGAACATCTCCGACACCCATGGCTGGTTCCTCCAGAAGGGGGCCACCAGCAGAAGCCTGAGCTGGTGCTCCCTGACTCGTCTGAGTACCTGTGGTAACAGAGCAACCGGAGGGACACGTAAAGTGGAAGGTCTAGCCACTCATGGGCCAGAGCATCCATGCTTCTCGTAAAGTAAAGTGGGCAGTGAGAGTTGTCTTCGGAGGTGAAGAGGTTGACTCGTGCCCTGCCGAAGGCATCCCAAATGCTCTGAACCGCGAGGGGGTGGAGCGCACCAGCACATGGCACCCCTTCAGCTCTGGCAAGAAGGCTTGGCAGGTGCGGTACACTGTGAGTATCTTGAGGCAGTTGATGTGCAGTGCTGCCTCCTCCTTGGACCAAAGGCCAGAGGCCGGTCTGCCTTTGCACAGTGCTCCCCAACCCGTGTTGGAAGCATCTGTCAAGACCACCTTCCTCCTGTGTGCCGCATCCAGGCGCACCCTTGGGCTAGCCAGCGAGGGTCCCTCCAGCGGGTCAGGGCTGCAACACAGGCCTGAGTCACCACTATGTGGTGGCGCCCCCGGCGCCATGCCGCAAATGGAACCCTCTGTTTCAACCAGAACTGGATGAGTCGCATGTAAAGCAGACCTAGCCGAAGTACTGGCGATGCTGCTGCCATAAGGCCCAACATTCTTTGAAAGGCCTTGAGTGGGTGCAAAGAGCCTTCCACGAAGGAGGCTGCGTGGCTCTGAATTGACTCGGCTCGCTCCACTGAGAGACTCGCATTCATGCGCAGAGAGTCAACTACTAGTCCCAGGAACAAAACCTGTTGGCTGGGTACCAGAACACTCTTGGCAAGACTGACCCTGAGCCCCAGACACTCCAAGTGGCTGAGGAGAAGGGTTCGGTGCGATGCCGCCTCCACCTCCGACTGGGCCAGAATGAGCCAGTTATCGAGGTAGTTGAGGATGCGGACTCCCATCTGCCTCAGAGGGGAGAGTGCCGTGTCCATGCATCGCGTAAAAGTGCGGGGAGCCAGAGATAAACCAAACGGAAGGACCTTGTATTGATATGCAACACCCTCAAAGGCGAATCTTAGAAAGCGGGGGGCAATTTGGATATGAAAGTAAGCGTCTTTCAAATCCAGAGACATGAACCAGTCCTCGGGGCAAATCTGCATGAGGATCTGCTTCACAGTAAGCATCCTGAAGGGCCGCTTTACCAGGGCGCGGTTCAGGAGCCTGAGGTCCAGAATTGGCCATAGGCCACCATCTTTCTTGGGGACGAGGAAGTAGCAGCTGTAAAAGCCTGACCCACTTTGAGCTGGAGGAATGATCTCTATGGCTCCTTTTTCCAGCAGACTGCCCACCTCAGTGCGGAAAACGGGAGCGGTCTTATCGCAAACTAGTGTGAGGACCACACCACGAAAGCGGGGGGGCCTGTGAGCCAACTGCAAGGTGTAACCTCGTCTTATCATACTCATTACCCAGTCTGACACCACGGGGATGGCCTGCCAGGCCTTGGCCCACTGGGACAGAGGGTGGATGAGGTTTATAGATTGGCTGCCCGAAGGCAGCGGGTCTGATATGAGAGGAAGAGGAAAATTGCTCTTTTTGTGAGGACGTGTGTTTTTTATTTTTATTTCTGCTATCACAGCGGTCAGATGGCCAGGCACATGGATGGGCCGGGCCGGGGCTGAAGACACACTTGCCTCTGCACCCGGTGGAGAGCGGGGTGGTGAGAGGTTGGCACAAGGCCACTTGCGGGGAAGTCCGGCCGCGGTGGGACTCAAACCCCTCCTTTTCCTGGTTGGGCGTTCAGGAGGACTTCTTGGGCGCTGGGTCCATGGTGATCTTGGGCCGGGGACCCATGCGCTGAGGGAAAGGGAAGCGTCTCGCAGAGCGTGAACGTCCTTTCTCCTGACGCTCTCTTGGATGTGGATCCGGTGGGGGAGGGGTGGGAGCAGCAGGCTGCCGAGCCGGCTCAGACCTGGGGCGGCTGGCAGCTGGAGCGCTTCGGGAGGAAGTGTTGCATTGCTTGGGACGACTTCTGAGCCTCGGTAAAGCGCTCAGCGAACCCCTCAACCGCTGGACCGAAGAGGCCACCTGGAGAGACGGGAGCATTGAGGAAAGGGACCTTATCTGGCTCCTTCATCTCCGTGAGCATCAACCAAAGATGGCGCTCCAACACCACCAGGCTTGACATAGAGCGGCCGATGGCTTGGGCTGTGGCCTTAGTAGCGCGAAGCGCCAGGTCTGTCGCACTCCTCAGGTCGTTTAGAGAAGTGGCGTCGAGACCGGCTCCCTCTGAGGCGAGCATCTTCACCTGAAAAACCTGCAGGCCAGCCATGGAGTGCAGGGCTGAGGCGGCTTGGCCAGCAGCGGCATAGGCGCGGCCAGCGAGCGCCGATGTGACTCTGCAGGGCTTGGAGAGATGGTTCGCCTTTGCCTTCCAACCAATGGCTGATGGCGGGCAGAGATGCATGGCAACAGACTCATCTAGAAGAGGCAGGTGCATGTAGCCTTTCTCCTCAGCGCTGTCCACGTAGGAGAGTGTGGTGGAGGAGGAAGAGCGAACCCGCGATGAGTAAGGGGCACGCCACGCCTTAGAGAACTCGTCGTGGAGTTCGGGGAAGAAGGGGGCTGAGCGCTGGCGAGGGACCTGCTGGTGCCCCGGGAGGAACCACTCCTCCAGCCGGCTTCGTGAGGGCTCCTCAGGGGGAGACCACTCGAGCCCCAGCTCAGAGACAGCTCTCGTCAGGACCCGGATGAGCTCTTCATCAGTCTTGACCCTGGTGCCGCAAGTGGAAGACGGCAGCCGGAGGGCGGGGTCCGACTCGGAGCCCGTGAACTCAGCTGCGTCGGAGGCAGCCAGCGAGATCCTGTCGTCATCTTCTTCGTCACCGCCAAATGAAACCAGGTCACTCGCAGCCGCAGAGGGACGCTGGTCGGGCTGGGTGAAGAAGACTGACTCTTCGGGAGGAGAGGGCGAGGCTCGCGGGCACAGATCCGGCGAGAGCTCGTCCACCTCCAAACGCGCAACAACTCTAGCCCGCCGCTTCTTCCTCACAGGGCCCTGGGAGGAGACAGACAGGAGGGATCGAGGGGTGGGGTCGCACTCTGAAAAGAGTGCTAGCTGCGAGCGCAATGTAAAAATGCTGAGAGCATTGCAGTGCGGACAATCAGCGGAGATAAGAGCGGCGTCTGCGTGGGACTCACCCAGACAGAGCGCACACTCAGCGTGGCCATCATTAGAGTGCAGAGGCTCAGAGCACAAAGTGCAACGATGCCGTGGCATTGAAAAATGCCGTTGTTTAATGCTCTTTGAAAAGGAGCTCTTTTAGAGTTCGCCGGCAGCAGCAGGGGAACGGCAAAATAATTGCCGGTTTCCAGCTGCGTTGCTCGATCGACAGTGAATGCGTTCAGATCAGAAGAGTTCAGCGAGGAAAATATCCAAGGCTGAAGAGAAGAAAAATCTGAACTTGACCGCGAAATGGCCACATTTATAGAGCCGGTTGGTGCCGCCTATGCAAATGTCGGCACCCTGCAAATGTCGGCACCCTGCAAAGCGGCGCGGCCATTGGCCGCTTAAACTCCGCCGTCAAGTGATTGGTTTGTGCTGGTTAGCTTTTACGAACCAATCAGCATGCAGTTGCACTGCGTGATTGAAAAAAAGGCTTCAGACAAAGAGGAAAAAGAGAACTTTTCCCATAGCGTCTTACGACGCAGTACGAGTGAAATATCGAAAGGGAACTTTATGCTCTTGGTAGGGCCACTCAAGACAAACAGGTCCTGGGTGAAGAACCAGACAAAGTGCTGTGGTCATGTTGTCGGACTTGTGGCCATATGTGTTGGGCACCAGGGTGAAGAGAGGGGCGAAGCTATCAACTGATCACCACCTGGTAGTGGGTTGGCTCCGCTGGTGGGGGAGGAAGTTGGTCAGGCCTGGAAGGCCTAAGCATATAGTGAGGGCCTGCTGGGAACATCTGGTGGAATCCCCTGTCAGAAGGAGCTTCAACTCCTACCTCTGGCAGAACTTCTCCCATGTCCTGGGGGACATTGAGTCAGAATGGGCTATGTTCTGCGCCTCCATTGTGGAGGCAGTTGACTGGAGCTGTGGCTGTAAGGTGGTCGGTGCCTCTCAGTGGCCAGACCCCAGGGGTGGATGAGATCCACCTGGAGTTCCTTAAGGCTCTGGATGTTGTAGGGCTGTCCTGGTTGACATGCATCTGCAGCATCGCGTGGACATTGAGGGCAGTGCTTCTGGATTCTTTAAGAAGGGGGACCAGAGGGTGTGTTCCAACTATATGGGGATCACACTCCTCAGCCTCCCTGGTAAGGTCTATTTGGGGTCCTGGAGAGGAGGGTCTGCCGGATTGTCGAGCCTCAGATTCTTCTCAAGGTTTCTTCCTACTAGAGGGAGTTTTTCCTAGCCACTGTCACCTCAGGCTTGCTTGTTGGGGGTTTAGGCTGGTTATATGTAAAGTGCTTGAAAGTCCTGGTACGGAAACTGCTGTGTTCAGGAAAGCCCTCCAGAGAGTGATCTGGACAGGAGAGCGCTGCTGCACGTCAGCTCTCCCTTCCCTGCAGGACATTTACACCAAGAGATGTAGGACCGGGGCAATTAGGATTAGAAGACTTGGCTCATCCCGAAAATGGACTATTTCATCTTCTGAAATCAGGTAGAAGGTTCTGCACCATTATGGCCAAAACAGAGAGACTCAGGAAGAGTTTCTATCCTCAGGCCATCTGTTTTTTAAACAAGGACATGTCTTTTCTCTAAATGTCTTAATTTGTCATTCCATACTGCCTCTTAACTCCATATTGTTATGATCATTTATATTGTCTGACATTTTACTGTTCAATATCTGCTGTGCAGCTGCACTTGGCACTTTAAAAACATTGCACACTGCACTCATTGCACCATTTAAATCCATTGCACCTTATTGTATATGTCATAGTTTATTTTCTTTTTTATCTCTTTTCCTTTACCTCATTATTTCTAAGTTGTTTTCCTTTATCTCCTTATTTCTAAGTTATTTTAAGGTTCTATTGTTCTCCTTGTTATTTTATTATTTTTATTTTTAATTTTTTTTTGCCTTAATTGCATGGTCAAAGAGCAGATCAGGATACATTTCACTGCATGTTGTACCTGTATACGTATTGGCAGCAGTAAGTCGGACTAATTTCTGGTGAGGACTGCCCTTTGTCACCAATTCTGTTCATAACTTTTATGGATAGAATTTCTAGGTGCAGCCAGGGTGTTGAGGGTGTCCGGTTTGGTGACCTCAGGATTAGATCTCTGCTTTTTGCAGATGATGTGGTTCTGTTGGCTTCATCGGACCATGACCTTCAGCTCTCACTGGAGCAGTTCATAGCTGAGTATGAAATGGTTGGGATGAAAATCAGCACCTCCAAATCCAAGGCCATGGTCCTCAGCTGGAAAAGTGTAGAGTGCTCTTTCCAGGTCGAGGAAGGGGTCCTTCCCCAAGTGGAGGAGTTTAAGTATCTTGTGGTCTTGTTTACGAGTGAGGGAAGGATGGAGCAGGAGATTGACAGGTGGATTGGTGCAGTGTCAGTGGTGATGCGGGCATTGCATCGGCCTGTCATGGTGAAGAAGGAGCTGAGCCAAAAGGCAAAGCTCTCAATTTACCAGTCGAGCTACGTTCCTACCCCCCCCCCCCCCCCCCCATGGTCATGAGTTGTGGGTAGTGACCGAAAGAACGAGATCACGAATACAAGTGGCTGAAATGAGTTTCCTCCGCAGGGTGGCTGGGCTTTCCCTTAGAGATAGGGTGAGAAGCTCAGTCATTCAGGGGACTCGGAGTAGAGCCACTGCTCTTCCGCATCGAGAGGAGCCAGATGAGGTCTCCTGGACGCCTCCCTGGTGAGGTGTTCTGGGCATGTCCCACTGGGAGGAGGCCCATAGGAAGACCCAGGACACGCTGGAGAGACTATGTCTCTCGACTGGCCTGGGAACACCTCGGGATTCTCCCAGAAGAGCTGGATGAAGTGGCCAGGGAGAGGGAAGTCTGGTTTTCCCTGCTTAGGCTGCTGCTCCAGTGACCCAATCCGGAACAGCGGTAGAGGATGGATGGATGTGACAGCTAACTTATTCATGTTTACAGTGGTTCACTTTTTTCCCCAAATATGTTGCAAATCAAATCAATAAGCCCTAACAGAGTTCCTGAGCTAAGCTTAATGCATTATAACACAGTAAAGCAAGAACTGCCCTCACATACTGTTTTAATGCAGTCTGGAGGTTCACTGGCAGGTCAGGGCCTGCTATCCACAGATCAAGCCATTAAATAAGGCGTTATAATCTCACTCTGCTCTAGACTGATTTTAAGGCTATGCTCTCAAGGGAGGCAGTAAAACTGTTCTCAATTTTGTGCAATCATCAACAGTTTTAATCATGCATATTAGTCCTCCAATAATTTAAATGTCATATAATCCACAAAAAAAGTAGAAAGAAAGCCAGTGCTCATGCCTAATTTTCCCCTGGTGGATTGTGCTGGGTGCCTGGACAGATTCAAACCTTGCAATGTCTGGCCTACATGGAGGAAATGAATGAAGAGCAGTAGGGAATTGCAAAATTGACAAATAACCCAAATGGCAGCTAAATGAATGATTATCACTCAGGAAAGGATTGTCTCTATCAAACAGCTATTATTGTGTGTGGGGGGTACACATGACACAGCACACACTTTGGTTGCTTGCTGGCCTACTACTCTGGCTTGTGGCTCTCCAGATGTGCATGTATGTTTGAGAGACGCCCGATGTGGACCATCACTCATTGATGGGTTCTTATTATCACTCAGGGCTTTGTTCTTCTAATTTAAGTTACAGAGATGTGGCCTCACTGGGAGAGCACATCCTCAAACCCCAAGACCAAGCAGCATGCTTCCTCTCCCTCTTTCCAGGAATGACACTCTATCTCAACCTCTCTGTTTTCCAAAGGAAATAATTACAATAAGGATAAACCCCTTGCTCCCCCTTCACACTGGGTGGGAGCCATTCCAACCCACCCCCACCCATGCTACCACTTTTTGTTTTATGTGCTTGTAAGTAAGCTTTAGATGAGAGCTTTTGCCAGGACCATATATCTCACCATGAGATGCCTGTAATGAACAGTTTGGGCAGTCATTGTTCAAACAAACATTGTTGCTTCTTCATATCTTATTTTTTATCCTCTTGTCCCCATCTGTGACTAGTCTCCCTAGTTAATGTGTGAGGTTTTCAAGCTTTTTCTCCTATACCTCCCTACCACAGGTGTTGGTCTTGCACCACACAATGGGGGGCTCATGGCAGTCGTCGGCCACAACGAGAGATCAAGAGGCTAAAGTGCTTCAGCATCTCCTTATAAACTGATAAGTGTGCCCCTGAGACACCACAGGACATCTCTGTCTGTGGTCTAAAGATACACTCTCTTCTCATGCTTGAGTAACACTTTGGGCTGTTTTTCAAAGACCTTTGTCTGGCTTTCAGTGCAAACAGAGCTTGACGACAATCAAAGCAGGCAAAAATGGTCTTATTAGTGTTACGCTTAAGATCAGATAACAGCGGGCTCTGTGTTCCTTACATTTGTTTCCAATTTATTTTGCACAGAGTTTCCATGAGCGTAATTTACACAAGTGGAATCCTAGCTAGGGATTTTACGTGGTAATGTAGCGCACCAGACACCAAGATGAAGTTATATCTCATCGAGACAGCTATCTTGCAGAGGCAGTCATGGTCCATTGGCAGAGAGAAACACACATTCAGGCACACACACATTCAGATAGGAGAGTTTTTAATGCAGTCAAAGGCCCAGTGATAATACACCTCTCAGTGTTCATGGTAACTGACCCGTCAGATTGCAATGTTTTGCTGAACTTGTGAAATGTGGCCATATTCGGTACTATGGGGACTTTTCTTGCCCATTTGGAGTAGGTCATGGTCACTGCAGGCCTGTGGTCTTCATTAAACAATCTGCGTGTTATAGTACAGTGCCGACCCTTTAGGGCTTGAGTGATAAATACGCATGAACGAGTCTGCGCTCTGCAAAGGTTTCTATCCAACAGCTCCCTGAGAACCTCCGAACCCGCCAGTGCGACCACAAAACAGTCAGAAGTGCGCTGACCTGTTGGCCTGTAAGCCCCTCTGCAGCACAGAATGCTGGGAGATTTATAGAATCAGGAGGTGTGAATCACTAGGAGACCGTAAAAAACAGAGTTACGGGCATTTAGAAAGACTGTGGACCAGAGAGGAAGAACTCATTTCAGAATGACACAATGTCACATACAACATTTAAGATCACTTTACCAATCAATCACCCAGCAAAAGACTTTGCTCCCTACAGACTGGGGCATGAACAGGTGAAGTGGAAAGAACACTGACTGGCTCACAGAGTTTAAAAAGTTTTCAGGCGAAAAAAATGATTAAAAGTGATAAATACTATTTTATAATTCTTGCTGAATGGGTATATAATTACTTGGCAAAAAACAAAGTTTGAATTAAGAAAAATTAAAATTCTGACCTATAAGATAATATCCTTTGAAATACTCTACCAGTCAAAAGTTTGAACACACCTTCCCATTCAATGTTTTTTTATTTTATTTTCATTACTATTTACATTGTAGATTCTCACTAAAGGCATCAAAACTATGAATGAACTGTGTAAGGGCTATTTGACCAAGAATGAGGGTGATGGAGTGCTGCGCCAAATGGCCTGGCCTCTACAGTCACCTGTCCAAACCCAGTCGAGATGGTTTGGGATGAGATGGATCGCAGAGTGAAGGCAAAGGGGCCAACAAGTGCTTAGCATCTCTGGGAATTCCTTCAAGACTGTTGGAAAACCTCATGCTGGAAAACCTCATGAAGCTCATCGAGAGAATGTCAAGAGTGTGCAAAGCAGTGATCAAAGCAAAGGGTGGTTATTTTCAAGAATCTAAGATATAAAACATGTCTTGGGTTATTTCACACTTTTTGTTTACTACATAATTCCATATGTGTTCATTCATAGTGCCTTCAGTGAGAATCTACAATGTAAATAGTCATGATAAAGAATAAAACATTGAATGGGAAGGTGTGTCCAAACTTTTGACTGGTAGTGTAAATAAAATCGGTGTAAAGGAATTTAGGAATGTATACATAATCACAGTTTGCGAAATTTAAGATTTTGTATATATGCTAAAAATGCAGATAT
Source organism: Distichodus sexfasciatus (assembly GCA_032718565.1). NCBI lineage: Eukaryota > Metazoa > Chordata > Actinopteri > Characiformes > Distichodontidae > Distichodus > Distichodus sexfasciatus. The sequence goes on from JAVGVS010000042.1 coordinate 3,137,108, forward strand.
TACATATTTTATGGCTAATTTATTTTATATGATGTTTTGAGAAATGAGGAAAGAATGAACGCACCTTAAGTCAGTAGTTTCATTAGTACAGTGAGACATGACAACTCTGAATCCGACACTGGTATATGACCTCTATGACGCCAGCCTGTTTTTTTACAGGGTTCTTTGTCCGGGAGTCTTAATAATTTCCACTCCATTCTGTCCTCCTCCATCTTTCTTTCTGCTCTGCTCATCTCCTGGTGTGTTGGGCTGAATGACTGCTGTAATAACGTCCCTGCACATGCCCTGCCGAGTCCACCACCGTCCCGGGGCAGGAAATTAAAGTGAAATACTGAGCCCGGGGTCCGCTAACACACTTTCCCGTGCTAATAAAATAGCGCTAACCTGACTGTCATCTTTACAGCCTACATAGCCATTAAGGGGATTTCTTGTGTTTTTCACAGTAAATCACCACTTCAGTGTATGAGGGCCGCCTTGCAAAACAAAAGAGAGAGAGAGAAAATCAGAAATAGGAATAATACAGTTGAAATGCACCCATCCATGACAGGGTTAAAAAAATATCATTGGCACAAAGTGTGTTCTTTGGACAGTTGTAAAGATTTAATGCTGACACCTCTCTTTTCAGTGAAGGCAGGATATATGATTGTATCTATGGACAATGACATTTATATATTAAAATACAGCAAAAGATCAAAGCAACTTAGAAAAAACTGACATTTTCCTAGATAGAATGAAACCCAAAACTAAAGGGATGGTTAACTAGGGCATATGTTTGAAAGATCCATAAGAAATTCTGAAGAATGAAGTGCATGCATGTAAAAATCTTATCTTACAAAGTATTTTCTGAAATGCAGTATAAAATAAAAAGTTAATAAATTAATTGTAAGTTACTTTTCATTTTAAATAATCCCAAACTTTGGACATTTACTGTCATTTTCCCAGGCCTCTTTACTAGTCTTCATTATTTTCTCTTCCCCTCTTAAGTTTTGCACTTCATGTAATCACTTCGACATAGTGTGAGAATTGTGTGACAGTAATAATCAGCTGTGTACTTACAAAGTTAAAATTTTTGATGCCAATATATATATATATATATA